>JAOVVI020000200.1:0-24931 GCA_028571085.2 Nepenthes alata
CCGGGCCAGCCCCCGGAAGGGCAGGCACGGACGAACTAGGGTAGCCGAGGACCCAGGTTGCGGTCAGGGTCGTTAACATGGTGACAACTAGGTTGGTCAAGAGCAACACCCCAGATTGCCCAAAGACAGCTTCTAGTAGCAAAAAGCTGACGGTAGGAGTTAGGAATGATTTCATCAGTTTTAGTGACAACAATATAACATATGTAATAACTCTTCATTCCAATCATCTAGTTGTATCCACGCTCGTTTCAGATAGTACGGTTGACTATCAGTTGAAACAAATTTTCATAGATAATAGAAGTTTTCAAAATTTGTTCTACCTTGATACGTATTATAAACTTGAACTAAAGAAGAGCCAAATAAAATTGACCAAAGGACCCATGTACAGGCTAGATAACAAGCCGATACTCGTCCAGGGGACCATCCAACTAGATGTCACGTTGGGGGCTTACCCTAAGATGGCCTTCAAGGTGCTTACATTCCTAGTAGTAAACTTCCCATCGGTCTACAATACTATCTTGGGACAACCCTGCCTGACCACATTTGGAGTAGTAACATTGATTCTCCACTTGAAGATGAAGTTTTTGACTCCATGTGGTGTCAAGGAGGTCCTAGGTGACCAAGTGATCGACCGGACATGCTACCTGTCTCAAATCACTTAGGTGACCCCCAACCAGTTGATTGAGGACATTGACTTCCGCAATGAGACCACTCAGCTACAGTCCTAATCTGGCGAATCCACTAATCAAGTTCCCTGGAACGCTAGCGAGCTTGAGAAGTGCATGCAAATTGGGAGTTCCTTAATGGGCCCCCTATGGGACCAACTGATAACCTTCCTCTCGCAAAATTTTGACGTCTTGCCTAGACGCTCGCTAATATGCCAGGAATACCGATTGGAATAATGGTTCACAAGTTAGGTATCAATCCCAATAACAAACTTGTCCGGCAGAAACGTAGAAACTATTCCGTCAAAAAACTGATCGCCATTAATAAGGAAGTAAAAAAGTTACTCGATGCAGGGTTTATCAGGAGATCCAATACCAAGACTGGCTATCCGATGTGGTCCTCATCAAGAAAAGCAATGAAAAATAGCGGATGTATATCGACTTCATCGACGTGAACAAGGCTTGCCCCAAGGACGGCTTCCCATTGCCAAGAATTGACATGTTGGCGGACTTTACATCCGATCATGAGCTGCTAAGTTTTATGGATACTTACTCAAGCTATAACGAGATCAGGATGAGCCCGAACGATGAAGAATATACTTCTTTCTTGACTGACTAGGGGATGTACTGTTATAAGGTCATACTCTTTAGCCTAAATAATGCCGGGGTGACCTACCAGTGGCTCGTGAACAAGATGTTTGAAGGACAAATCGGCCAGAATATGGAGGTGTATATGGACGACATGCTCATCAAAAGTAAGGCTATCAACGACCATATTTGTGACCTGACCGAGGCCTTTGAGTTTCTCCGAATACACCAGTTGAAGTTGAATCCAGCCAAGTGTTCATTTGGCGTGACATTGGAAAGGTTTTTGGGTTTTATTATCTCACAGTGAAAAATTGAGGCAAATCTTGAAAAGATAAAGGTCATCCTCAACACGTGCCCACCTCGGACCGTGAAGGAGGTCTAGAAGCTTATCGGGAGGCTTGCAACATTCTCTTGGTTCCTAGTAAAGTTCACAGAAAAGTACCTGCCTCTCTTCAAGGCATTGAGGGGGACCAAGGCAACTGACTTCCAGTTGATGGCTACTGTGAAGCTGTCTTCCGAGAACTAAATGAGTACTTTTCAAATCCTTCTCTCCTAACTTTACTCGTGGAAAGCGAGGAATTGTATTTGTACCTTGTAGTTTCTGACATGGCGCTAAGTTTGGTCATTATTCGACAGCAGCCTAACATACAACGACCGGTGTACTACATCAGTGAGATCCTGACAGACCCCGAGACCTACTACTCACAATCCAGAAGATTGCTCTAGCGCTTGTCTGCTCCACCAGGAAGTTGCATCCGTATTTTCAAGTGCATAAGATCGTTGTCCAAACGGATCAATCGCTGAAGGGAATCCTCTAAAAACTCGACATATTGGGATGGTTGATCAAATGAGCCATCAAATTAGACAAGTACGATGTGGATTTCTGACCGCAACCAGTCACCTTAGTTCCGGATGCCCTCAACCTCTCCAATGACGCTAACCAATAGGAAACTCTAGCCTGGACTCTACACATCGATGGATCATCAATTCAAGTGAGCAGCAGAGCTGGAGTGGTCTTGATGACTCTAGACGAGTCAGACATGAATTACTTGATGACCCTTGGATTTTAACCCACTAACAACATCGCCGAGTACGAGGCACTCTCGCTGGGTTCAGACTAGTAAAGGAATTCTTGGCCAAAAACCTTTGCATCTACAGCAACTCAAAATTGATCATCAACTAGGTCTGTGGTAATTTTGAAGCATCGAATCATTTGCTCGCGAGGAACCTCGCTAGAGCAAAGGGTCTGATCCAAGTGTTCAACCAAGTTGAGGTAATCCACATTCCAAGAGAAGAGAACTAGAAGGTGGACCAGCTGGCGAAGGCGGTGGCAACCAAAAACACAGAGTAGTACTCTTGAAACATGCGGGAGGTCCTTATTGCTTCGAGCATAGACGGCTGGCACGAAGTACTGCAAGTGGTCGACGATGATAATTGGATGACCCCATATAGAAGGTACCTAACAGATGGCGTCCTGTCGGAATATAATATCTCGATTAAAAAAAGGAAAAATGCAAACCGTGGGCGGTAAACCCCCGACTATTTTTGGGAAGAGGAAATTATTAAGGGGGTTTTGGGCATGGGATGCAGCAGGAGGAAAGGGTAGAAAGAAAAGGGGAAAAGGGGGGAGAGAGGGAAAGCAGTGGTGGCGGAAAAACGGAGTGGGAGAAGAAAAGAGGAAGGGAAGAGGAAAAGGAGGCGGTGCTCACGAAGTGAGAGAAGGTGCAGCGACAGATAGAGGCTGAGGCTGCAATAGAGGGAGGCAAAGGTGGCAATCAAGAAAGGAGACAATAGTGGTGCATAGGAAGGATAGAGCGTGCACCGGGAAGGTTAGCAATAGCTGAGAGAGGAGGCAACGGTAGCGGCAGCTCTTGGGCGAGGTGGCAACGTGCAGGAAGGAGTCTCACACAAAGGAGAGAGAAGCCGCAAGAGAAGAGAGAGAAAGGGCATGCACAGAGGAAAGGAAAAATCGTGATTTGGGTAACTCGGAGTATCCATTTTTCTGATCTGCTTAGTATAAGGTTAAGACAAGTATCTCTAATCCCATTCTTTAGTCTGATTTAATATTTGATATTTTTATATATTTATTTTATATCTGTATGGTTGTATAAAAATGGGTAGAGTCTGAGACCCAGTGGGACGGTATGCGTGTGGGACTATGATGATTTGAGACCCTAGTGGATCATATTGGTGTGGGGATAGGGGAGTTCGAGACCCTAGTGGGTTGATATGTGATCCGATGAAATATGATGGCCAACAGTTATAAACCTAAAATGCAACTGGGATCCAATAATAAAAAGATGGTCAAGAGCTATAAGTCTAAAATGTAGCCGACATTAGATATATGATAGCTGAGAGTTGTAGGTTTAAAATGTAATATGGCTAATAGAGCCAATAATATGTGATGCATAGAGTTACAGGTCTAAAATATAGTCAGACTAATAGAGCCAATGATATGTGATGGTTAAGAGTTACAAGCCTAAAATATAGTCAAGTTAATGGAGCCAATGATATGTAATGGCCGAGAATTATAGGCCTAAAATGTAGTTGGGCTAATGGAGCCAATGATATGTAGTGGTTGAGAGTTGCAAGTCTAAAATATAGTCGGGATCCGAAAAAAATAAAAAGATAGCCGAGAGTTGTAGGTCAAAATTATAGCTGATAATGTTATGTGATGGCCTAGAGCTGCCCACCCAAAACTCAGTTCTATGATATTCAAATTGGATTTTGATTTGCATTAACTGTGGGTGTGCGGTGGTTTCGACACATGTGGTGGAGTTTATTGAATTTTGATTTGAGCTTTCCCTTTGATTTTACATGCACTGTTTTATACATATTTACAACGATACTTGTTGAGCCTTGGACTTATTTTTCTATTTTCTCTCATTTAGAGTAGAAGGGTTGGATTTGTAGTAGGAGTTGGGCATAACATCACATTCTCTTGGTAAGCATTTTATCTTTATGACTAATTGGGAGTAGGTCATTATTATTTTGTACGAACGGTTATCCGATGTGGTCCAGTGGAGATTTTTAATTTGTCAGGTCTTATATATTTGATTTGTTACACTCGAATTTAGGATTTATAAGAATAATAATTAGAATTTAACTAAGAATTTATTTAACCTACTTAGTCTAAGTTCGTGACACAGAAGACCTGAGGAAATCCAAGCACATATTAAGAAGACAATAGATTGGTACACCATCGTGGACGGGAGGTTGTACCGCCGCAGATACTCAACCCCCTTATGAGGTGTCTCACGCCAAAAGAGACTGATTACATGCTAGGTGAGGTACACTTTGAAATTCGCGGGTCGCACATCAAGGGTAAGAATCTCGCCTTCAAACTCATGCGGTAAGGTTATTACTGGCCTTCGATGAGGCGTGACACCCTGGATTTCGTAAAGAGATGTGAGAACTTCCAGATCTATGGAAACTTGCCTCATCAGTTGCACACAGAGCTGTAGGCCCTACAATCACCCCGACTGTTTGCACAGTGGAGGCTCAACATACTCGACCCTTTGCCCATAGGATCCAGGTAGATGAAGTTCATCATAGTCGGTATCGACTACTTTACAAACTGGGTCGAAGCATTCCCATTAGCACGGATCACTGAGAAGAACGTGGCGGTGTTCATTTGCTAGAGTATCATATGCAGGTTTGGGATTCCCGATGTCAAAGTGACCAACAACGAAACCCAATTCACCAGCAAACGGTTCACCAAGTACTACACATTTATGAATAAGGTTAGTTTACACTTCTGTCGCTTACCCACAAGCCAATGAGTAAGTGGAAGTGACGAACCACACAATGCTAGACGAGTTGAAGGCGAAGTTAGAAGATGCTAGGGGCTCCTGGGCGGATGAATTGCCATCTGTATTGTGGTCATACATGATGACATCGGGAGAGTCGACCCTGAAACACCATTTAATCTATGCTATGGGATTGAGGTGGTTATCCTGGTCGAAGTAGGATTGCCTAGCCTCTGGGTCGAATACTTTGACTAGATTAGAACTCTCAAAGGCTCAATGAGCACCTGACCTACTCGAAGATGCCTGAGATGTGGTGTGCCTACGAACGGCAGCCTACCAGTAACGAATCCTCCCATACTACATCAAGAAGGTGAAGGTGCTCTAATTTAAGGTGGGGGACCTAATCCTACGAAGGATAGAGGCAACCAAAAAGAACGCCAACATATTCAAGCTCTCTCTAAATTGGAAGGATCGTTTCTTGTCTCAGCCATCATCTAGAACGGTGCATGCAAGCTGCACACTCAGGACTTCAAACTAGTCCCAAGGATACGGAACGCCTCCCACCTTAAAAGGTATTACCATTGAGTCTCTGCCAAAACTAGGTAAGGCTAGCATGCATCATATAGAGTTCTTGTAAGACGTATCATATTTTAATTAATAAAATGATTGTTTATTTGTTCTTGATTATTCATGTGAGTGCTTGCTTGTCACTTCATAAGATCAAATGACCTAGACTGCCCCTAAATCGCGTAAACCTTCGTTCACTCGTAACTTCACCTATGAACAGTTAAAGAACTTCGGTCCCATCTACCGAGTGACCCATGCGTGGTCAGATAAAGAACCTCGGTCCCATCTACCGAGTGACCCATGCGTGGTCAGATAAAGAACCTCGGTCCTACCACTGAGCAGCCTATATGTGGTTAAACACAAAACCTTAGGGGGCTCCCTCAGGCATGCATGTGATAACTCCCTTCAAAGAGGATGAGTACCATCAATCAACCATAGTTAACGGACTAGGGTGAGTTGTACAAAGGCTACGACGTCCTCTAACGGGGACGAGCACCCAAGAGGTGCATGCGGACGACAGCCTACGACTCTATCAGAGCTCGGCGACTGTGGCCATGAAACCTAGGCACACTCATATAGACGTGTGATGACATCCCACTTACGAGAAAGAGCACCACCCCGCAGAATCAAAGTGCTGCGATATTTCCTCAAGGGGATGAGCACGGTCAGGCTAATGCGTTCAAAATAAACTTGGCGACGATGGCAATAATACTTAGCTGGAAAACTATAATAATTATAATAATAATAATAATAATAATAATAATAATAATAACAATAATAATAATAATAACATTAGCAGTAATAATAGTAGTAGTAGTAGTAATAGTAATAGTAACAGTAATAATAATAATAATAATAATAATAATAATAATAATAGTAGTAGTAATAATAATAATAATAATAATAATAACAATAGTAATAGTAATAATAATAATAATAATAATAATAATGATAATAATAAACATAATAATAGTAGTAGTAGTAGTAATAATAATAACAATAATAATAATCAAGGGAAAAATGAAGAAAAAGGGAAACTCGAATGAAGAAGGGCAACAGAAGCCTAGGACTACCAGGAACGCTATCTGTCAGCAAAGGTAGATACCTGCCATCCATAGCCTGGATAACCTCATTCAGACTGAATCAGTTCCTGAGCTCGCCTTCGAGCCGGAGATTCTCCTCCTAGAAATGAGAATGATGCTACCCAGCCTCACGGAACTTATCGTTGAGGAAGGCAATACGTGTCTTAGACTTGGATAGCTTATGATCGAGGTAGGCAACCCATTCTTCACTCTGTTTCACTTGGCCCTCCATCTCTTCTAGAATCATTGAATTGGCGCACAATTGGGACAGGCAGCCAACAATGGCGACACATTGGCAAAGCCTCTCTTGAGCATGCAAACAAAGAACTCGTCAGCCAAGTAACAATAGTGTTGGGTTTAGTCACTCCCTTGTGGGTAACCCAACAAACTGGTTTATCATCGGAGAATTTCTGGAGAGCAAATTACAAAGTTCATTTGGCAGAGTGGAAGTCGAAAGAACAGTGGATGGTCAATGAAGATTGACCAACGAATGGCCAACTATGGATTTCGGTCAACTAGAGGTTGACTGGCTGAGGGCTGCAGGAGTACTGCTAGATGGCGGATGGGCAGCAAAAGATGGTTAACAGGGAGGTTGACCGGATGAATGCTGAAGACGGTCAATGAGATGTTGATTGGATGGGAGAGGAATCTGGTCAACAAAAACTTGACCGGTAGAGTAATAGGCCTAAGAAGCCAAAGGGAAGGCCAAAATATATCAGTTGGTGACACTGGTATGGAAGCACCTGCAGATATGGCTGAGTGCACAGTAGCATCCGGAGATATGAGTTGTGCACAGTGACGATTGAGGACATGGGATGTTTGAGGTTGTTGTCACTGCCTGGAGACCAAGAAACGCCAGAGGACTCTTGTGATTGCTAAAGAGTATAGATAGTCCGGGGAATTGACTGCAGCAACGACTAAGGACGTCGTGGATAGCTAGCAGCAAGTAGTGGATAGTTGGCTCTGCAGAGCATGTGGCAGACTTGCAGTGTATGCTGTCTATGTAGGCGGCAGGTTGTAGAGTTAATGAAAAAAATTGTTGGCAAGTTACAGAGCAGGTGGCAGGCGTTTGTCCACACGCAACATGCCTATTGGTTAAAGGTCTCCGGGCAGATTATTATATATACATGCATGTTGGGCATGCGGTGGTGCGTGGTATGTGAAAACCACCAAGGGTGTGGTAGCACCAGTGGCGAAAGGAAAACCACCCAGTGTGTGGGTGTGTGAAAACTCCCAAGGTGCGGGTTGCACTAGGCTGGTCTGAGAGACAACACTAGGGATGCTGTGCGGCGGCCGCATGAGTGCGGGGGTGAAATGGCGGTTGCCGTTTCACCAACACTTATAAAATGATAGAGTAGAGAGCACCACAGTGATGAGAGAAATAGTAGAAGAAGGAGAGAGCAGTGAGTGAAACACAAAGTGTGAGGCCTTTGTATTCTCGTACTCTGTTCTTCAGTTTTCACCTCTCGGGCTTGTGTAGTCAGGGTGGTTACTTGTATTCTGTCTCTGGGCTTGTATAACCATTTTATATAGTGGATCTATTGGTAGACTTTGTGTCCCTTGATTTTTTTCCTTAGTTGAGAAGGGGTTTTCACGTAAAAAAATACGGTGCATCTCTTGTATTTCTTATTCCTACTAAATGGTGGCTGACGATGACGAGGGTTCAGGTATTCCCATGCTACCGGATCGGGTGGGTCCAAGTGTCGAACCCCAACAAGTGGTATCAGAGCGAGCTGAGATCAGCCCAAGGCCGAAAAGGGCTACTTGTGGAGGGTGCTGACCGGAAAGGGATACCTGCGAAGGCGCTGACCTGCTGTCGGAGTGGAGTGAAGCATCGCAGAGGGAAGCTGCCGAATGAAGTGTTGCAGAAGTGCAGCCGCCGAGATTTACGGCGGTCGAAGTGTATTTGGTTCCATCGTGGAAGAGTTTGCCATTTAGTGTGGAACTGGATGGAACGGTAAAAAGCATAGCGGAGTCAGCAAGGCCAAAGACTGAGCTGTGCAGAGCCAAGGGCGGATCTATGTAGAACCAAAGGTGGAGCCAGCAGGGCCAACGGTAGAGGGCCAAGGGCGGAACCAGCAAGGCCAACGATGGAGCCAGTAGGGCCAACGGCGGAGCTGCGGTGGCAAAGGCAAGAAAGAATCATTCGACCACAGGGAAGAAACTGAATGGGAGTTGGAGTACTCCAAGTTCAGTAGGGCGGAAAAATGTATCATTCTGCGGAGGCCAACGCCGGATTCCCAATTGAGAGGAAGCTACCGGAAGGTAGGCAATGACGGTTGCCGGGTAAAGATGAAGGTGTTCCCCACAAGGTCGTGAGGAAAAATTTGTTGGCTCTGGTCACTTCCTTGTGGGTAATTCAACAAATTGGTTTGTCATAGAGGATTTTCGGATAGCAAATGATGGAGTTCATTTGGCGGAGTGGAAGTCTGGAGAATAGTGGACGGTTAATGGAGATTGACCAGCGAATGGCCAACAGTGGATTCCGTTCAACTGGAGGTTGACTGGATGAGGGCTGCAGGAGTACTGCTGGATGACGGACAGGCAACAAAAGACGGTCAACAGGGAGGTTGACCGAATGGAAGCAGAGGACGCTCAACGGAGGTTGACTGGATGAATGCTGAAGACGGTCAATGAGATGTTAATCTGCTGGGAGAGGAATCCGATCAATAAAAAGTTGACCGACTGAGTAATGGGCCTGAGAAGCCAAAGGGAAGGCAAAAATTTACCAGTTGGTGACACTGGTATGAAATCGCCCGTGGATATAGATGAGTGCACAGTAGCGTCCGGAGATACGGGTTGTGCACAGTGATGACCAAGGACATGGGATGTTCGAGATCGTTGTCACTGCTTGGAGACCAAGGAACACCGGAGGACTCTTGTGATGGCCAAAGAGCACAAATAGTCTAGGGACTTGACTGTAGCAATGATAGAGGACATCGTGGATAGCTAGCAACAAGTTATGGACAGTTGACTCTGCAGAGTAGGTGGTAGACCTGTAGTGCGTACGCCGTATGTGCAGGCGGCAGGTTGCAGAGTTAGTGGGCAAAGTTGTTGACAGGTTGCAGAGCAGGTGGCAGGCGTTTGTCCACACGCAACCTGCCTATTGGTTGAAGGTCTCCGGGTAGATTATTATATATACATGCATGCGGTGGTGCGTGGTTTGTGAAAACCACCAAGGGTGTGGTAGCACCAGTGGCGAGAGGAAAACCACCCAGTGTGTGGGTGTGTGAAGACTCCCAAGGTGCGCATTGCACCGGGTTGGTGTGGGAGAGAACACAAGGGGCACTGTGCGCCGGCTGCATGAGTGTTGGGGTGAAACAGTGGTTGCCGTTTAACCAACACTTGTAAAATGAGGGAGCACCACTGTGAGGAGAGAAACAGTAGAAGAAACAGAAAGGAGTGAGTGAAACACAAAGTTTGAGGCCTTTGTATTCTCGTGCTCTGTTCTTCAGTTTTTGCCTCTAGGGCTTGTGTAGCCATGGTGGTTGCTTATATTCTGTCTCTAGATTTGTGTAACCATTTTATATAGTGGATCTATTTGTGAACTTTGTGTCCCGTGGTTTTTCTCCTTATTTGAAAAGGGGTTTTCACGTAAAAAAATAATGTGCATCTATTGTATTCCTTATTCCTACTAGATAGTGGCTGACGATGACAGAGGGTTTGGGTATTCCACTGCTACCGGATCTGGTGGATTTGGGTGTCGAACTCTAATAACTGGTATCAGAGCTAGCTGAGATCAGACCAGGGCCAAAAAGGGCTACTTGTGGAGTGTGTTGACTGGAAAGGGCTACCTGCGGAGGTGCTGACCTGTTGTCGAAGTGGAGTGAAGCGTCACAGAGGGAAGCCACCGAGTGAAGTGCCGCAGAAGTGCAGCTGTCAAGGTCTACGACAGTCAAAATGTATCTGGTATCATCGTGGAAGAGTTTGCCATTTAGTGTGGAATTATATGGAATGGTAAAAAGTACAACAGAGACAGCAGGGCAAAGGACGGAGCTGTGCAAGGCCAAGGGCGGAGCTGTGTAGGGCCAAAATTGGAGCCAGCAGGGCCAATGGCTGAGGGCCAAGGATGGAGCTGAGCAAGGCCAAGAGCGGAACCAACATGGCCATCAGTGAAGCCAGCAGGGCCAACAGAAAAACTACGGTGGCGAAGGCAAGAAAGAATGATTCGACCGCGAGGAAGAAACTGAAGGAGAGTTGGAGTACTCCAAGTTTAGTAGGGCGGAGGAATGTATCATTCTGCGGAGGCCAGCGCTGGATTCCCAGTTTAGGGGAATCTGTCGGATGGCAGGCGATGACGGTCACCGGGTAAAGGCGAAGGTGTTCCCCATAAGGTCGTGAGGAAAAGTTTATTGGGTCTGGTCACTCCCTTGTAGATAACTCAACAAAATGGTTTGTCACCAGAGGATTTTCGGAGAGCAAATGAAGGAGTTCATTTGGCGGAGTGGAAATTCGGAGAACAGTGGACAGTCAATGGAGATTGACCGGCAAATGGCTAACACTGAATTCCGATCAACTGGAGGTTGACGGGCTGAGGGTTGTAGGAGTACTACTAGATGGCGGGCGGGCAGCAAAAGACGATCAACAGGGAGGTTGACCGAATGGAAGCACAGGACGGTCAACAGAGGTTGACCGAATGAATGCTAAAGACGGTCAATGAGATGTTGATCGGCTGGGAGAAGAATCTGATCAACGAAAAGTTGACCGGCTGAGTAATGGGCCTGAGAAGCCAAAGGAAATGCCAGAATTTACCAGTTGGTGACACTGGTATGGAATCGCCCGTGGATATGGCTAAGTGCACAGTAGCGTCCAGAGATATGGGTTGTGCATAGTGACGACCGAGGACATGGGATGTTCGAGGTCGTTCTCACTGCCTGGAGACCAAGGAACGCCGGAGGACTCTTGCGATGGCCAAAGAGCACAGATAGTCTAGGGACTTCACTATAGCAACGACTAAGGACATCGTGGACAGCTGGCAACAAGTTGTGGACAGTTGACTCTGCAGAGCACGTGGTAGACCTGTAATGTGTATGTCGTCTGTGTAGGTGGCAGGTTGTAGAGTTAGTGGGAAAAGTTGTTGACAGGTTGCAGAGCAAGTGGCAGGAGTTTGTCCACACGCAACCTGCCTAGTGGTTGAAGGTCTCCGGGTAGATTATTATATATACATGCATGCGGTGGCGTGTGGTTTGTGAAAGCCACCAAGGGTGTGGTAGCACCAATGGCGAGAGGAAAACCACCCAGTGTGAGGGTGTGTGAAGACTCCCAAGGTGCGCATTGCACTGAGTTGATGTGGGAGATAACACCAGGGGCGCTGTGCGCCGGCTGCATGAGTGCTGGAGTGAAATAGAGGTTACCGTTTTACCAACACTTGTAAAATGATAGAGCACCACTGTGAGGAGAGAAATAGTAGAAGAAAGAGAAAGCAGTGGGTGAAACAAAAAGTTTGAGGCCTTTGTATTCTCGTGCTCTGTTCTTCAGTTTTTGCCTCTAGGGCTTGTGTAGCCAGGGTGGTTGCTTGTATTCCGTCTCTAGATTTGTTCAACCATTTTATATAGTGGATCTATTTGTGGACTTTGTATCCCGTGGTTTTTCCCCTTAGTTGAGAAGGGGTTTCCACGTAAAAAAAAATACCATACATCTCTTGTGTTTCTTAGTCATATTAAATGGTGGCTGACGATGACAGGGGGTTTTGGGTATCCCGTTACTACCGGATGGGTGGATTCGGGTGTCAAAACCTTACAAATAGATGCTGAAAGTGGAAACAAAGAGCTTTGAAGTAGGTATCTTGGCGAAGGATGGCCTCCATGAAGGAGGACAACTAAACAAGGCGACCAAGGCCCTTAGGACATCAGACGCCAAGGGCTCGGGGCAAGATGCCTCGACGGCCTTGTGGACCTTAGCGTCAAGCACCCCAGCCGCCTCCCAAATCTCAAGCACCGAGGGCTCAGAGCGAGGACTTTCAGTCGCCTCCACATATTCGACGGCCCCGTACTCCTCGTGGACCTCAGGTACCGAAGGCTTGAAACTGGGCACCTCAATTGCCTCTGACGTCTCGGCTGTCGCTTTAGTTCCCGTCACCTCACGATCTTCACCAGCCATCCTGACTTGGACTTTGGCAATCCACTCATCGCAAAGAAGCCTCATCGACAAAACCAGTAGGAAGGCCAGGCATGGGTTCCTCACGCGATGAGACAACGACAACAAGGACCCCGTACTAGGCCAGGGACCGCGAAAGGATCGACATGCCCTCCATATCTACTATTGGGCTGGCCTTGGCCAGAGCAGGAAGCACAAGAGACTCTTCGCCTTTGACAGATCTGATAGCCCCAGAAGCCTAGAGAGATGAAGGAGGTGGGATGTGGGCCGTCCCCCTCGAAGACCTGCTAGCACTCCACCTAAACTCCACTATGGGCAAATTACCGTCTGAAGAGGAGCAAGAAGACAATGTTGCCCGCCATTTGACTGCCTTCTCAAGAGAGTCCCGGATTCGCAACATCCCATGTCCCCTCTTAGGCATAATAGGTGGCGTCGGGGCTACGCCATCCCCCTCTGAGTGGAATTTCCACTTGGCCTATGCAAATGTCTCCACAAATAGCCAATGACTCTTCTCGCGGAAAGTGTCGGCATGTGCCTTAACAAGGTCCGTCAATGGCTTCACCGAGTCCTTCTCCCAATCTCCCGCTTCGCCAACAAAAGAAGCCTGCACCTTGCCCCACCTAATGGAAGGGATCCACTTGGAAGGGATCCCAGAAAAAAATATTGGTCCTTCCATTTCTTTGTCAGGTCAAGGTTCCCCTCGCGCAACTAGAACTTCGTGTGAGGGAAAAGTGAAGTCCAGTATGTGCCCTAATTAAATCAGAAGATCACCTTCATGGCCTTGGCACCCAGCTTATGGTTATGGTGGTGGGCAAAGACACATAAAGAGACCATATACCGAATGGCGTTGGGATGAAGCCTTGCAATCAAAATGTCCAAGGCAGTTAGAATCCCATACAATTTTGGAGAGATCGAGAAGTGGAGGCCTCTCTTAAGATGGGCCTCGTAAACTATAATGAACCCTTGATGAGGGGAGCATGCTCTGCCGTCTTCGCCTGACAATGCTTATTCCATGGTGGATGGGATCTTGTATCAAGAGAATAGGAACTCAATATCATAGGAGGTCAAAATGGATGGGATAGCATCGATACCCGTGGAAGCCATGGAGAAACTAAAAGGAAAGCTCAGCGCGAAGCGATTCGAATCAAGAAGGAAGAATATGGGAAATGATGAAGACTCTGAGTTCAAATGGGCCTGCACCCTAGATCGAAACGAAGTCGTGTGAGGAAAGTCGAAGAGGCGTACCCCATGATGGCAACGACACGTACTCGCATCGTGAGGCACCACGGCGCATCAGTAGCCCAGCATTAGTAATGATAGTTTGACGCTACACCTCATTGTGTAGACGGCTGATCCCTGTCATATTTGGGTTGTCAAATCAATAGGAGGGTACAAGTTCTAAGGCCCCAATGCTCCATTTCCGAAAGCAGCAAAACTGGCAGCGTGCGACCCCGAGTGGGCCCAAGGTCGATTCGGCAGGCCCTCATCTCAACCAATTGTTCGGGATGGAGTATTGCGAGTTAGGATCGCCAGAAGAACAGACCATCGATGGCCCAAATGATCTATTTGATGGTTGACGAGAAACAGAAAGTAGCATCTGAATCAACCACACACATCATGTGACAATGTTCAAGAAGGTCTCGATATTTTATTAAAAATTTAGGATGTACATTTGAAGAAGTCCAATGGCCTTGAGATATACAAAAGACTATCCACACCCACATTCTAACCAGATGACTATCATATGGTCGGGGGACCCCTGAAGAGCGTGGCATAGGCCCTCTATCCTCTGCCACTGGAAAGCTAATCATGTCCGAGCCACCGGATGCTCCAACATTCCTTGAGTCGAGGAAGCCGACATGAAATCTCAAGGCCGCCAGAGAGACTATACAAAGACAAATACCTTCCTGGAGCCGCTTGTTCGGCATCGGTGCCACCTAATCAGGGCAGAACCTAGTCCTCAACTCATTCTCAAGTGATATGATTCTATCCAGAGCTCGAGCATGTGTCTCTGAGAGCTCTCACGATCTCATCTTAGACTCGGACAAAACCTGATCAAGATAATTGATCCGCGCTTGACTCTGAAGTGCCTCACCAATGGAAACTTTGGAATGGCACTCCGCCTCCTCGAAAGGTCGTTTAGCACGCACTTGCCGCAAGTGAGCAATGTTAGACTCCATAGTCGCACTAACTCCTCCACCACGCGAGGCACCTTCCGTGGCTGCCAAAACAAAAAAGCAGTCAGACAGAGGTAGTACCAAAAATACATAACTTCAAGGCACATAAATCTATAAAGCACAACCACACCAAGAAGCGGACGGATCAAAAGAGAGATTCCAACAGGCTCAAAGTCGAGGGGCGTCCCCAGAGCCCCTAGGGGTCCAAGAATTGAGGCATCTGAATGACGACCCTCCTCAGAGGCGGTCGCGCTTGCCGAGTCGTATTCCTCGATTTCCATCGTCGTCTACTCATCCTGGCTTTCCCCTTGAGTCGAGGATGCAGGGCCAATGGAAGACGATGCTTCCAGCAACCAAGGCAGGGATGTCAACAATGCCTTCTTAAGCCATTTGGGAAGTAGAACGAGCTAGAAGAAAAGATGACAAGTCTTGGGCCGAGATGCTCACAAAGCCAAAAAGTGCCGAAATGGTTAGGGTTCAACACTTAAATAGCCAATACCTTGCCTTGGGAAGGAACACATATTTTCAATTGGCGCCATTATTACGTGTGATGTGGCACTTACAATATACAAGCCAGCAAATGTACAACATTGTAAGAGAATGAAATATATTGAGCAATGACCCGACGGTATTCACTCAAATGGCTTCGAGGAAGACAACTATGATAGAAACGCAAAATGCTTTTGCTATCCTCCAAAAGACTGGCCTCCCTACTATCCATCTTCCTGGGAGAATGTAGCACAGTAATGAGAGCATGCAAAAGTCCCCTAAGGCAAAAGTGATGGGCCATTTCCCCGCTCTCACTCAAGAGGCACCCTCCAAAGATCATCCATTGAGATGGGCCATAGCCCATGAAACTAAATCAGACCCAACTTGGCAACGATAGCCCTGTCCCAAGTGGACCCCGAAAGCTCCTCCTTCAGCATCCTTTAGAAGCAACCCCACCAGAGAGAATTGAAAGCGGTGGCGCTCGCTCAGACCCAAGAGCACATCAGACGGGCTAGAGCATCTACCTTTCAAAGTCCCTCCAAAGGAGACAACCAAACGCCAACGGGGGGAGGAAGGTAACAGTGATCTTATGTTCGAACCTCCCACATTACAACATGAGAATAGCCCATGTAGGAAAATCATAGCAAACTCCAAGCGCATCTTCAAATCTCTTAGAACTTCTTTCGATCTTGGCCGATGGCAGTGTAGGTGCCATGCCCGCTCTGATCTCCCGCATCGCCTAGTTGATAGGAGTATGGCTCGCGCGGCAAGGCATAGGAAGGCCCTCCATTTATAGCCAGAAAAGACGATCAGCGAGCCATTATTACGGAAGATCACGTCCGTCAGTGCCATCTGCAAAGAATCGACAGATCACGAAAATCACCCTCAAGTCTTTCCAAATAGAACACCAAATTTCTAAGCTCCTATACGGAAGGTTGTAGAATGCCTCGAAAAGGAACGCGTGAGCTAGATCCTACAGGAGATGTCCCATCATTAGATATGTCAAGAAATGGTGAAATCCAGCTACCCATTATGGCGGGTTAGTTATGGGTCTTATAACCTTGTGG
Organism: Nepenthes alata; assembly: GCA_028571085.2. Taxonomy (NCBI): domain Eukaryota; kingdom Viridiplantae; phylum Streptophyta; class Magnoliopsida; order Caryophyllales; family Nepenthaceae; genus Nepenthes; species Nepenthes alata. The sequence goes on from JAOVVI020000200.1 coordinate 16,481, forward strand.
GTCGATCCAAAATCAAAACCATCCGTTGACAGCTGAAGCCCAACAAGATCCCATAAGGTGCGAAACTTAGGAGGCGCCACGGCAGGCTCAACCATGAACCAGCGCATGATGGGCAGGTGGAGACAAGAATCAAGCAGACCCAACAGACAACCCCACATAAGCCGACCAATGGCGACATAGGGAGCCTTCCAACTCAGCAGCCAACAGCTTGGTCAGAATAGCGAGTGTGTCCGAGAGGCACCTATTATAATCACTGAGGCAGCCTGACAAATATGTTAGGAAAATAGCCCATGATCGCACGACTTTTCCCCAAAGGACAACTGCCATTGCTGACTACTAGAATCGCTTGCACAGTCCAATGAATCTTCACAAGGCAGCTGTCACCCATCTTGATATCCAAGCCACACTAAACCGGCGCCAATATTATAAATATCCCTTCACCTATAGTGGAGGGGAGAGAATGATCATTGCCCTCAATTGCTAAAAAAAACAAAGAGCTCTCTCTCGGTCTCGAAGCCACCGATTCTCAAAGGAAACTCTCTCTCTCTCTCACAGCCGATCCCCTGTGAACGCACCTCAAAGCCACTGCCCGTTGAGCACAACCATCAGGCCCAAGACCTTCGCTATCACTCTCAATCTCCTCACCCGTGCATCATTGCTCCTTACATCCTCCATCTTTCCAAGGACGTATCAAAAACTATTAATTGTCAATTTATTTCTCTATTGTGTTTTTTGAAAATAGCTATTTTGTTTTTGTTTTATTTTAGTTTAACAACAAATTTTTTATAATTGATGAGAACGCCAATAATGGGCTGGCTCAAGAAGGAGGAATGACCCCGATCCATAACGTCCCATTTGCGCCTGGAAGGTCAACGACAGTCGTAGACCTAACGAAAGGCCAATGAACTAAGAGAAGCCCAAGAACAGGACGAACAACTTCCTCCCAAGACAGTCAATGCTTTCATTGACCAGAAACATGATCGGTTGACCATCTGAAGACCAGGCCTCAAGTGGGCCAAGCCCAGTTTAGCCCACACGCCCGTCCTTGACCAGCAACGGTCTACTTTCCTGATTTTGCGCTCTCTATAGAAGGTAATTTCTATTGTAACGGCCATCAGCAGATTCAGTGCGCATCCCTGAAGAAAGGCGCCAGAATCCTTTCCCTGTCTGCTGAAAATCCTAGCGATTACAGAACACAGAAAGAAAGTAATCAATTCAACGACTGTTACTATCATAAGGGCTCCACACCAGAAAGGGTATCAATCCCAACAGAGCGCGGAAATCAAGCACTTTTGTACAAGGAAGGCATCGCAGCACAATGGCTATAAAAGGTCATGGAGTTCTCACTCTAAGACACATTCTTATTTACCTGCAAAAGCCTAATACAGAAAAAGCTCTCACACTTTTGGCATTCTAGCACTCTCTATCTCTCTCACTCTCTTTGCTACTACATTTTCAGGGAACACAGAACTTGGAGACTTTGTTCCTCACGAACAACAAAAGCCTCTCAGCTTACGAGAGCTCCACCACGTTACAAACACTCATCACATCCATACATCGTATCTCATTGCATCCCCCTTCTTATTTTAAAGGCTGCTTACTGATTTGAGCGTCAGAATATTTTTGGTGGGATAACATCTTTCCGACACCTGACCTTCTATTCGTAGTTGTGGTATGCAGGATCCAGACTCGGTGGACAGAGCCAAATTTAGACAAATGACTTGACCCAAATCTGTTCAAAACTTGGATTTAGGACGCATCATTTGCACCGTCTGTAAGAACATTACGAAAAGCCTACCACTTTTCACAACAACTTCTCCGCTCAATTCCACAACCAGTTTCATCCATCAAAATGGTGAACACCAAAGCGCAAGCTAGCCGTCCCTCAAGAGATGCGGCCACACCTGACCAGGATCACTCTACTGGTAACCTGGTCAATGGGGTGGTCAACGGAGTACCAACCCAATTTTTTCAGAACTTAGCGGAACAAATGAACAACATGAATCAAACGCTTTAGATGCTCTAGGTCTACCAAAAAAATATGAAGCAGGGCACTCTGCCCGTGGCAATCCCTGCTTTGGCCTCTAGGAGAGGAGGCCAGAAGAAGAAGAAGACATCCAAGAAGACAATGAATCAGGGCGACACTCAAGCATTGGAGGTCTCACACGTCCAGAGCCGTCCAAGGCTTGAAGGATATTTCGGCAGCAGGACTCCGGAGGAGAGTCTAGAGCGGAGGAACCCCAATACTCTCGGGAGGAGACCAGGCATCAGGCTCAGGAGGGAGCCTCTAAGATTATTAGATCTGCTGGTGGTAATAACCGGCCGGCTACTCGCCACGTTGGAGAAAAAACGGAGTTGAGAACCTACCTCAATTCTAAAAGGACTAGCAATGCCACTCGCACAGACTTGAGGGTAGAGAAGATCTTGAACCACGTGTTCAAGGATGAAGAACACACTATAGATCTGGACAGATCTTCCTTCACAGCACAAATCTTGAATCGCCCTTTGCCGGCAAAGTTTAAAATATCAACCCTTGACTCTTACGATAGGAGTGTCGATCTTATGGATCACTTAATTCACTTCCGCACCCATCTGAGTCTCCACGGGTTGGAGGACACAACGATGTGCCGTTGCTTCCCTCTTACACTGAAGAGAGACGCTTGTATTTGGTTCCATCGTCTCCCATTAAATTCGATCCAGAACTTTTGAGAGCTCACTGATCTCTTATTGGCATAATACGCTTCCAGCCACCGGAAAGAGAAGCAGCCATGGCATCTCTCCCACATCAAGCAGAAGCAGGGAGAGAATCCGAGAAGGTTCCTAGATCGCTTCGTGGTGGAGAATAGAAGGATGCCCAGTTTCATCTCTACCTTAACGCATGGGGACTTCTTTAGGCCCCTGGTGTATAAGAATCTGCAGACCTTCTGGAAGGTTGAATCTATCATCAAGGCCTACATAGCAGCTGAAGAGGCTAACTAAGTTAAGCGTTTCAAAAGGACCGAACAACCTCGCTCTTTCCCAACTGAGGGAAAGAGGAAGCACAATGGCGATGATCACTCCCGTAGGAAGTAGCACAGGACCGGAGCACCAGAACAAAGGGATTACAGGCTGATCAACCTGGCGCCCCTGATTGACATGCGCTCCAACATTCTCATGCAGATCCGTGAAAAAAAGTTCCTTAAGTGACCAAAACCATTTAAGAAAGCAGAGGGAGGAAATCCAGCCAAGTATTGTTATTTCCATCGATCTCCCGAATACTCCACGAAAGATTGCAAGACGCTTCAACGGGAGATCGTGGAGCTCATCCGGAGGGGCCACCTCACCAGGTTCTTCAGGAACCCTTGACAGAGCTTTGGCACCTCAGGCGGGGAAGGACCAGAGACTTCCCAGCCTCAAAATCGGGTCGTGGTTGGAGTGGTCAACATGATCACAACATGACCGACAAAGACCCCAACGGATTACGAGTAGCAGACTGGGCAGAAGAAGCAGCGCACAGAAGACAACGTCATTAGCTTTAGTGATGATGACATGAGCCATGTAATCTCCCCCCATGCAGATCCTCTTGTTGTATTCACGCTCATTTTGAACAGTAGCATCAACTACCAACTGAAACGAGTCTTCGTTGATAATAAAAGTTCTCAATATTTGCTTTATCTTGATATATTTTTTAAACTTAGTTTAAAAAAAGTGTCAATTGAAACCTGCCAGATGCCTCCTCTATGGCCTTGGCAACGAACCGGTGGCTATCCAAGGAATGATCCAGTTGGAGGTCACCCTGGGCACATACCCAAGAACGGCGAGTCGCACACTCACCTTATTGGTCGTTGACCTGCCCTCCGTGTACAACGCTATACTAGGCCGCCCTTGCCTAATAGCGTTTGGAGCCATTACTTCCATACCGCATCTTAAAATAAAGTTCTCGACAACCTGCAGTATTGGTGAAGTGCTGGGTGATCAAGTCACTGGAAGGACATTTTACATGTCTCAGATCGCTTCGAGTGGCAGCATAAAGGCAGCAGGAGAGCTTGACTATCGAGATGAAGCAACCCCACAACAGGCGCAGTCTGGTGAGGCAACCACTCTAATCCCACTGAATCCAGAGGACCCGAAGAAGCACGTACAGATCAGGAGCTCACTCACTAGGACATTGCGTGACGAGATGATAGCGTTCTTACAATAAAATGCTGATGTCTTTGCATGGACTCATGCCAACATGCCTGGGATTTCAGTCAGAGTAATGGTCCACATGTTGGGCCTCGATCTTGACCGTAAGCCCATCAGGCATAAACGTAGGAACCATTCAGTGGAGAAACTCATCGCCATCTGGAAGAAAGTGAAGAAGCTGCTGGACGCCGGCTTCATCAGAGATGTCCAGTACCCAGATTGGTTCTCCAACGCCGTCCTGGTAAAGAAAAGCAATGGGAAATAGCAAATATGTGTCGACTTTACCGACGTTAACAAAGCCTGCCCAAAAGACAACTTTCCTTTACTCCGGATTGACCTGTTGGTGGACTCAACATTTGGACACGAGCTGCTGAGTTTCATTAATGCATACTCAAACTACAACTAGATTCAAATGAGTCCAGAGGACAAGGCGTGCACCTCGTTCATTATGGACCAAGGCACTTACTACTATAAGGTCATGCTATTTGGTCTGAAGAACCCGGGTGCCACTTCTCAGAAACTCGTGAACAAGATGTTCGAGAAGCAAATCGGCCGCAATATGGAGTTGTACATCGATGATATGCTCATCAAGAACAAGACCACCAATAACCATATTCGTGATTTGGCTGACTCCTTCAAGTATTATGCACGCACCAAATGAAGTAAAATCCTTCAAAGTGCATCTTCGAAGTGTCCTGAGGGAAGTTCTTGGGTTTCACCGTCTCTCAACGAGGGATTAAGGCAAACTCATAGAAGATAAATGCCCTCGCAGATATGACACCACCACGGAGTGTCAAAGATGTCCAGAGGCTAACCGGATGATTGGCAGCCTTGTCCCGCTTCTTGGCCAAGTCGGGAGACAAGTACTAGCCTTTCTTCAAGGCTCTGAGAGGGATAAAAGCAAATGGATTCCAATGGACTACAGAATACCAAGCAGCCGTTGACAAATTGAAACACTACCTGGCCAGTCCGCCATTACTGACGTCACGCAAGGACGGAGAAGAGTTGTACCTCTACCTGACAGTATCTGAGGTGACTCTCAACTCTATCCTCATACACCAGGACTCATACTCTCAGCGATCGGTCTACTATGTGAGCAAGATATTAATCGGTGCAGAGATGCGCTACCCACACATAGAGAAGTTAGCCTGGCACTTGTCTTTTCTGCCCAAAAATTAAGACCTTACTTCTAAGCTCATCGTATAGTCGTTCTGACTGACCAGCCACTGAAGAGTATACTCTAAAAACCAGACATTTTTGGATGACTAATTAAATGGACTATCGAGTTGAGAGAGTTTGACATTGAATTTCGGCCTAGACCTGTCATCAAAGGGCAGGCTCTGACCGACTTCATCTTCGAGACCATGACACGAATTCCTGATGAACAGCCCACTGAGGACGCAGGATTACATGGGAAAGAGCCAGAATGGGTTCTCAACGTAAACGAATCATCTACGGACTCAGGCAATGGTGTTAGAGTAGTCCTGAGAACCCTGACGAGTCTGAGGTGAAGTACTCCCTCAAACTCAACTTTCCGGCCACCAACAACGTTACCGAGTATGAATCCCTGTTAGTCAGACTAAGGCTAGCAAAAGAGTGCTCCGCTAGACGACTGATCATCTACAGCGACTCTGAGCTGGTCATTAACTAGGTAAACAGGAGCTTCGAGGCGTGTAACTCTCACTTAGCCAAATACTTGGTTAAGAAAAAGGACACCATCTGGAAATTTGATAAGTTGGACCTGGTCCACATCCCCAAAACTAAAAACTAGAAGGCCGACCAACTTGCCAAGACAGTGGCGGCTAAAACCCAGAGCAGTACTCAAGGGAGATACTGGAAGTCCTGAGCACTCCCAACACGGAGGAGCATGAAGCGATGCAAATCTCCGACATTAAAAGCTGGATGACGCCTTACTAGAGATACCTGGAAGGCAGAGAACTACCAAAAAATGCGAACAAAGCCAAGCGGATCAAGAAGATGGCCGGCTGGTACACCATAGACGATGGACGACTATATCGCCGTGGTGACTTGACACCGTACCTACGTTGCTTAACTCCTGAGGAGGCAAACTACGCCTTGAGCGAAATCAACCTTGGGATCTGCGGGTCACATATCAGCCGTAAAACCTATCGTTCAAGATCATACGCCAGGAATATTACTGGCCGACAATAAAGAAGGACGTCCTTGAGTTTGTAAAGATGTGTGAGAATTGTCAACTCCACGGCAATCTTTACCACCAGCTGCCTGCCGAGTTAAGATCTCTTCAAGCTCCTTTGTCTTTTTCACATTGGGGGCTCGATATTCTCGACCCATTTTCAATCGTGACAGGGCAAAGGAAATTTATCATTGCGGGCATCAACTACTTCACCAAGTAGCTTGAAATCAACCCGTTGGCCAAGATCATCAAGCACAATGCTTTAGAATTCGTCCACCAGAGCATTGTCAACAGATTTGGCATTTTCGAGGTCATAGTGACTGACAACGGAACTCAATTCTTTGAAAAATGCCTCACCAAGTATTGAACCAATCTAAGTATTAGATTGATCCACACTTCGGTAGCGTACCCAAAAGCCAATGGATAGGTGGAGGTCCCAAATCGTACCCTACTCTATGGTCTATAGACCAAGCTGGAAGACGCTGGGTGCTCTTGGGTCGATGAACTGCTCTCCATCCTATGGCCTTACCGGATGACTCTGAAGGAACCGACTCACGAGATACCCTTCATTCTTTGCTACGGGACTGAAGCAGTAATTCAGGTTGAGATTAGGCTTCCAAGTCTTAGGGTTGAGTTCTTCAACTTACAATGTAACTTCTAGAAAATTTGAGAACGCCTAGACTTGCTAGAGGAAGCCCGCGAAGCTATCGGACTGCGGCCTACCTACAACAAGTCGCACACTATTACAAGAAGAAGGTAAAAACGCAGCAATTTGAAGTTGGGGACATAGTCTTGCGAAGCATCGAGGCGACGAGCAAAACCACCAACCGAAATAAACTTTCCCCAAATTGAGAAGGATATTTGCTAGTCTCGGCCGTCCTGCGGAATGGAGCATACAAACTTCAGACCCAGAACGACAAGTTGGTTCTACGGACATGGAACGCGATCCTCCTCAAGTGCTACTTTCAGTAAGAGCACAGGTAGGTCGTCCATTTGAATACTTGTAAATGCACACAATGTTTATTATTAATAAAAGAATATATTTTTTTTCTTTCTTATTTGCACTGTGTTCGTTTTCTTTTCCATATGCATGTGTGTCTGCTTGCAGGGTTATTCGACCTAGACTACCCCCAAATCGGGCAGATTTTCAGCCGCTCGTAACTAAATCCTGATCATTCAGGTAACCCACAAGCGGTTGAATTAAACCCTAGTCATCTAAGCGGCCCACAAGCGGTCATAACTAAACCCTGGTCAGCCAGGCGGCCAATTAACTGTCAAATTAAATCTTGGTCATCCAAATGGCCCGTTCGTGGTCAAAATCTTTGGGGGCTTAAATAACACACGTGACAACCTCCTACACTAGGAAATAACGTGTTAGTCAGCGACGGTCGACAAGGGCAAAAGCGCTCCAAAAAAGCCAGCTGCCTAAGTTCACACTCGAGTAGTGCCGCTAATCCCCTACTCACGAGTAAAGAACAAGCTTGACCTGACATCAGGTCCACCTTGATACTTTCTCCTGGACTTCAGTCCATCAGAAAACGCCGCTAACATCTCAAGAAAGGTAGACGGCCAACTTGCGTGTAACGCACCATGTCAACTAGACAACGCAACAATAATAATTAAAAAACAATTGCAAAGACAAAGACCCAGAATATCAGTAAAATGACCATTTTATTGATTATGTGCGTTCATAATTACAACAATTTTAAAAAAAAGGGTGTAAAATCTACAATGGAGCAGGGCCCCAGGAGGAGGCAGCGATGGCCCCTGATTGCTCCAGGGCTATCCCACAAGGCTCTCGTGACGCTGGGCAGAATGATTTGTTGGGTCAAGAAATTTAACCGGAAAGCTAGGGTTAATCAGCTGAGCAATGCGACAACTAAGGTTGACGCCTTCCCATACCCATGCCCACAGCATCCTGGAGACCTCATGGGGACGTATACGAGTTGCCAGCTCATTCTCCAGCGATGTCAACTACCCCGAGAGCTTCAATGTGCGTCACCGCCTGATGAGCTTCCTCTCTCAGTTTGGTGTTCTCCTTCTTCAACCCAACGTTTTCCTCCACCAGACTCGACACCACAGTTTGAAAGGCAGCTATATCATCCATGTGCTCCGCCTTAAGCAACTCCATC
>JAOVVI020000200.1:24941-38882 GCA_028571085.2 Nepenthes alata
ATCTCCTCCTCGAGTGAGGTGATCTCTCTATCACGATCAGAGATCACCAGGTCTCTTTGATGCAGTCCCTTGCTAACTACGCCAATTATTTTCTCCTCCTGTAAAGACCAAAAATGTTAAGTAACAGTAATTGAGAGAAAAAGGAGAAGGAAAGTTGCGAAGGTTTACCTGTCAGACTTTATGCTTTGACCTCACTAGACTATTGCAAGACCTTGGCTCTAGCGGGGGAGGACTGAAAACAGAAACCTCCTGAGCAGGCCCAGTAGTGGCCTCCACCGCAACCTTCTCTTGCAACTCCACCGTAAGGTCCACCGCCTTAATAGGCGCCCTATCGGCAGACTCCTCCAGCACCACAACAATAAGGCCCACTGCCTCAAGAGGCTCTCCGGTGATAGGCTCCTCCATTAACTCAACGTTGACGCCAACTGCCTCTTGAGACTCTCTTGCGGTTGGCACCTCAAGCGCCTCTTGAGGCTCACCAGCAGCAGGCTCCTCAGATAACCCAGTGGCATGTGTAGCAAGAGGCTCTGTGGTGCCTCCAGGAGCTCTTCAACATCTGGCTCTTTCGACTGCCCAGCAACCCATTTTGCTGAAGGCTCCATGGTTGACTCCCATAGCACCACCAGGTGCTCCGGCTGTGGCAAAGCAAGAATGGCGCTGCTCACAGCGGAGCACAGCCTGGACCTATATGCCTCCATAGTGGCCTCAACTCCACTCTCACCGGAGCTATCTTCGGTTCCATTGAATAGGCCAGCCATAACATAGTCTGGCCCAGAGGAAGAAGAAGAAGAAGGCATCACCTTTGCCGCCTTCTTATGCCCTGGACTTCTGCAAGCTTTCTCATTGGAAGGCGTGCCAAAAGACTCGATCACAATGTGTCTGCCTTCCTCTTACGGGAAGGAACCTTCATCTTCTGCTCCAGATAAATCAATCCCCATCATGCCTTCTTGGCCTCCTCGCGAGAAACCAAATGGTCTCTCTGAAACTTTGAAAGGTGGCTCTCCACCAACTCCAGAAGCAGCTCCACCGCAGCAATCTCCCCGTCGGTGGGTGTCCTAGTAAAAATATCAAGCACCTTGCCCCAATCTCTGGCCAAGGGATAGGACGAATCAACGTGAACATAGAAGAACATATTCTTCCAGTTCTTTAGGGAACCATATATAGCACTGCTGATTTGGAGTCCTCGTGGAGACAAGGACACCCACTCTTCACCCTGGACGAACTGGAACTTCACTCTGACCGCTCCCACAGTCAATAGCTTTGAATGCTGGTGAGAAATATGCAAAGCGTAAACAAATAATGCACTGCATTGGCAAGGAACAGTGCTATGGGGATCCGGAGGGCAGTCAGAATATCCAACAGCTCGTCAAAAATTGAGAGCTATAGCCCACTCCTCAAGTGGGCCACATAAATGGTGATGCAGCCCTCAGGAGGAGAGCATGCCCTGTCTCCCTTACTGAGCATCCTGAAGACAATCAACTTGGGGATGTTGTATTCGATGTACAGCTCCCTCACCTCACTGGCCGCTCCCTCACCTCACTGGCCTTGATGACTGAAGAGATCTGGGTAACATAATGAGCCATGGGAATATAAGTAAGAAGGAATATGGCAGAACACTTAGAAAAATTTTCATGAAGTTAAAGGAAATCATGGAAAATTTAAAAAGTAACAGATGAACTACTTAAAGGAGTGTGAACGCCAGAGAAGGTGAACTGTCTTGTAAACATACGCCCATCATTGCTGACACATGTCGCTTCATGAATGGGTATAGTCAAATCATATCCTCTGGCGTATTAATTACCGGGATCATAAACTCACTGTATGCAGACACGTAGCCAACTTTTTGACTGATAATCCGACGGCATTATGGCACGTCATTTCAACTGCCACCAATCCTCTAGATTTTTCCTAGACGGTCAACAAATTTGTTAATACTTCCTTCAGCTATTCTCCAAATTTTGACCTAGAAGAATCCGGTCACACTTCCTTCAACAGTTCTCTGGGTTTTGGCCTTGACGGTTAACGACCCTGTAAACTCTTTCTTCGCCAGTCCTCTGAATTTTGGCTAATGTGGTCAACAAATCCGGTTAACACTTCCTTCAGTTGTTCTCCGAATTTTAACCTAGACGAATTCGGTTAACACATCCTTCAGCAGTTCTCTGGGTTTTGACATTGACGGTCAACGAATCCGATCAATGCTTCATTCACTAGTCCTTTGGAGTTTGGCCAAGGTAGTCAACGAATCCGATCAACGATCTTCCAAGTCAGTTCTCCCAATCTTGATGGTCAGCAACTGCACGCAATACGATCAGCGGACCAATAGTCTCCGCTAGTTCCTTCGCCAGGTCACCTCAGGTAATAACCCAACCACTCGCGACCCATCTTGAACATGCTGGAGGCCAGAGTCCCTGACCACCAGTACGGGGGGCTAGTGATGGGTACACAAGTAATGGACTGACCCAAGAAGGAAGAACGGCCCAGATCCACAACGGTCCATTTGCGCTTGGACGGTCAATACCCACCGTTGACAGGACGAAAGGCTAAGTGAGCCAGAAGAAGCCCAAGAGTAGGACGGACGACTTGCTCCTGAAACGATCAACGTCTCCATTGACCGGTGGCGGATCCAACTGACTGTCTGAAGACTAGGCCTCAAGTGGACCAAGCCCAGTTTTGCCCACGTGACCGTCCGCGACTAGCAACAGTCCTCTCTCCTGATTTCACGCTCTCCACAGAAGGCAATCTGAATTGTAACGGTTATTAGCAGATTCAACGTGCATCCCTAAAGAAAGTGCCAGAATCTTCCTCCTGTCTGTAATAAACCCTAACGGTTGTAGCACGTAGAACGAAAGCAATCAAGGCAACAACCATTATTGCCATAAAAACTCCACGCCAGCAAAGGCAGTGAGTCCAATAGAGCGCGGGAATTAAATCTTTCTGTACAAGGAAGGCCGCCCAGTACAACAACTATAAAAAGCCACGGAGTCCTCACTCCAAGGCACACTCTGGTTGGCCCACAAAAGCTCTTTGCAGAAAAGCTCACACACTTTCAGACTACAAACGCTCTCTCTCTTTGCCACTATGTTCATTGTGAACATAGTGCTTAGAGCCCGCGCTTCTCATGAACAACAAACCCTCTCTCAACGAGAGTACTCACCTATCTCAAACACTCTCTGTATTTTCTTACATTCTTTACTTTCACCTTCTTAATTCGAAGACTATTTGCCGACTTGGATATCGGAGTGTTTACAGTGGGACAACCTTCTACCGTGTCCTGACCTCTTATTTGTAGTTATGGTGTGTAGGATCAAAATTTAATGGACGGAGCTGAATTCAGACAAATAACTTGATCCAAATCTGTTCAAAATTTAGATTTAGAATGCAACAATAACAAAAGTGATCATTATTGCCGAAAAAAGCACAACCCCAAATCCAACATAAACAAATAAAATAGTAATTAAGTGTATCTCATCAATAATAAAAATAAAACGTTCCAGCTGGACTTTTTATCATCCCTTGATCCAAGGCTCTCGCTCTAACTTTACCATCAACCAACGTCATCAATTGTGCTATGCCGAAAAAAAGAAATTGCAAGTGTGGATCAAATTCTTAATAAGTAGTTTGATTGAGATTAATAATAGCAAAAATCAAACAATCTCCGGTACTCAACTGCCATATAATACAATATACAAAATATGTAGGGTAATAGTAGTTATCAAAAATAATAAATATCAATTAGTCACATTAATAAATAATAATAAATGCAACTCAATAAATGATTTTAATAAATAACATTCTTGATGGCAACTTAAGAAATAATCGTAATGTCCTAAAAGATATTTGCTGGATTCCAATGAATCGCAATAAATATACTACAAGGTCTTAAAATATCCTATATACGATGATCCTCCAATAAATTTTTCAAAAATTTAACACAATATAATGCCACAACTATATAAAATAACAAGAATCATCATAAATTTTATTCTACCATTATAAACTAAAGGTCAAGAATTTATATGCTTATCAGTTTGGTAAATACTACAAGGTTCCTAACATACTTGGAATGTAACTACCTCTACAGTTCTCCCAAATTCTATACACATTGCATGCCACATATCAACCTATGATGCCATTATGTAGTTATATCTTGGATACCATGTTATATGATGGCCACAGGGTTATAAAAATTTTACCTCAAGATCAACGATCTTAACCATCAAAATGGGTTATATATTAAAAAGTGTAAACTATTCTAAGGTCTTGTGGAGGATTCCCATTTTTCCAAATACCTTAGAATATTTGTACCCTCTCATTTACCTGACCATGAAGTGCCCACAAAATGTATATATGCTAATCGAAAGATAACACCAATGAACTCAAGAACAAGGAATCATGAAGAATGACTGGAGTACCTAAGTACTCCGCGTAGTCAACTTTCTAAGGCCCATGAAATCCTCTAGAAGTTATTTCCAATCTAAAATACTAAATCGTAAGTCTCGAAATCTATGATTTAACTCCCATTCCCGAAACTAACTCATGGCATTCAAACATGAGCTTGCACGATGGGCAAACACTAAACCTTCATCACTACGAAAATGAAGCTAAACCTCAACCAAGCTAATATTTCTATCTCTAGGGTCTTGTCACAACTTAATAAGTGTCTAATCCTCAAAAAAAAAAAATCTTGATCTTGACATCCACAAAATCCCCTAAGCCACTACTTGACGTTTGAACGTTACTTCTAACAACATTCAAATGTAAATCTCTCTCATATACTTGGCCACCAAAATCAAGTATAAACATTTATATAATATATTCATGATCTATATTATCACTTAACAACTATAAGGCACATCATATCATATTCAATACATGGTACACACTATGATACCAATTGTATCCTTCAAATCCTAGGAATTAGGTCAAATATGGATTGGAGTTTGAATGCTATCATGCACATAGACCTAATCAAAATTGAAAAATTTATAACCAATAAATCGAGTTGAACAAGACAAGGTTCAATTACAAGGACAAAAAACCTCAACCATGACGTCTATAAGCTGAATTGGGCAAATTTAAGTCTATCAGTGGGTTATTTTTTATTTTTAGCATGTTTATTTAAAATTTATATTTTTATAAAAATATCTCAAAATATATAATATTTTAATAATTATAATATTATGCTAGTGTATATGATGCGTATCTGAATCCAACTTCGAACAGATTCGGGTTGAATGGTACGTCTAGATCCGGCTCCATTCACCGAATCTGGACCCTGCACACCATTACAACAAAAGGAGGTTAGGTGTCGGCGGGATGTTATCCCACCGAAGACACTTCGACGCTCAAGTCAGCAATAAGCTTTCGAATTACGAGAACGTAACTAGAAATGACAGTTGAGATAGAGAGGGAGATTGGGGTAGGAATTAGTGTTCGCCTTTAGATGTAAGAGACATTCTTGCAACTCATCGAGAGCGCAGTTTCCTGACTCAATATTCACGGGGAACAAGCGGGAAGCTAAGTCCTGTAAGCGTGGAAGCTTTGAAGGACGGAGCTCGGGGAGTGAGTGAAGTCTCTGGAATTTGAAGGCTTGATGTGAGATTATTGTAGTAAGCGATTGTGTGCTTAGGAGCGAGTGTTAGTATGCTCAGGGATTCTCCATTGTAGTTCTATGTTGTTTTCTTTTTTGTTCTCCCCTAAGAATGGAGACTCTATTGGTTTATATAAATGGTGGGCAGGGCGGCCTTCCTTGATCAAGAAGGCGCGATCCCTATATCATGTTGGGCGGCCTTCCTTAAGCAGGAAGATTTGACTTGTGCATTCTGCTAGGATCGTTTCCTTTCTGAGCGGGTAACGGTAGTCCAGATTATTTATCTTCCTTCTACGCTTCTGTTACCGTTAGAGTCCATTGTAGGAAGGAAGAGAGAATCTGGCGCCTTTCTCATGGGAAGAGCGTCGAATCTGTTGATACCCTCTTTAGTAGAGATTGCCTTCAAAGAAGGCACGAAACCAGGAAAAGGGACTGTTGCTTGTCGTGTACGGAAACATCTGCCAAACTGGGCCTGGCCTATATAAGGTTTTTACATTTTATCGGTCTGCTGCTATAATGCTCCCGGTCAACAGAGATGTTAACCGTCTTGAGGGAGCATGTTAGCCGCCTAGTTGGCCTTCCACACGGTCAACGCTAGCGTTGACCGTCCAAATGTGTATCTAAGCCTTCTTGGATTTTGGGCCGTTTTTCTTATTAGGCCTACCTACTATGGGCTTACCCATCACTAACCCCCTACCAGAGGTTTGGATTCTGGCCTCCGGTATATTCATGATTGGATGCGTCTGTCGTTTGCTGATGATGACTGAGTCGTTGACCGTCTAAAGAGGAGTCTTGCGTACTTTAAAAATGTTGACCAAATTTATTGACCGTTTTTAAAAAATTTTTGGCCAACTTGGAGAAGGAAGCGTTGTCCATTAGTCATCTTGTCAGAAAATGTGTGCCACGTGGCTTCATGTTGTGTATTCAGTATCCCAATATTTAATGAGAAGGAGGATCTGATTCGACGGCTCCCTTTTGGGAAGCGACACATGGCAGTAATGATGGTGCATGCTTTTGAGGCAGTTTTGTGTTCACACTGGTCTTTAAGTTGCCCGTTCGATTCATTTTGAATTTTCCTATGCCTTCCTTTGTTTCTTCGTCTTCCTTAACCCGTAGGAGTGAAAGAGAAAAAATCCTAGTCGATTTTCTGACCATGGCCTCCGTCGGCAATATCGCTTCCGTCCTGATATAGAACGATGGGAAGGTATTGTACGTAGAGTACAATATCCCAAAGGAGATCACCTTCCGAGTTCCTGGGAAGGACGACGGGGCTTTCCTGCCACCTGCGGGCTATGTGACCATATACGAGGCCCATTTGAGGAGTGGGCACCGTCTTTCGATTCTCAACGAGTTGATGTCAATCTTTCAGGCACTTTAGGTCCCCATTACACAGTTTCATGCCAACGCCATCCAATATATGTGCTTCTTCTACATATTCCTCCGTCAGCACTCGAGGCTGCTGATGATGTCGATGGTTAGAAGGCTCTTTAAGCTTAACCAGAGAGCAGAGTGGATTTCTCTATCCCCACGTGGTGCTCTTAGGATAAGTACCGTTATATACAACTCTCTGAGGAACTGGAAGAATCGATTCTTCTTCATAAGCGTGGGTGAGTCCTGGCCCTTAACCAGTGAGTGGGGTCAGGTGCCTGACGTGTATACGGGGGCACTTTCTGAGGCTGAGACGGTATCCCTGTCTTGGTTGGTCAAACTTATTGAGGATAACCTTAGGGATTTTTGAAGAAACCACTTGGTCTCCCGTGTTGAGACCAAGAAGGCCAAGTGGGGGCCTCCCTCTCCCGTCCAGAAATTCAAGGTCCCACCACCAGATGTCCTGCGAGGGAAGAAGAGGAGAAAGGGCTTTCTCATAGGTCCTCGCTCGTCTGATACCAGTCCCTCTAGTCCAAGGCAAAAGAGGGCGGCCTAGGTGGCCCTTCTTTGTCGTCCTCGGGGCCAGAATATCTCTCCGTCGGGCGCTTTACGGGTGTAGGCGCTGCTTTTGAGATTGAAGCGGAGATGGCTTTAGAATCCTATGACACCATGTTGAATGCTAGGGCGAGTGGAGGTGTTGTTCTTGCACAGCTTGCGCTGGCGGGGTTGCCGTCTCATCCTTGTCCTGGGTCGACGGAGATGGCTCCAGATACATCTATTGGAGTGCTTGGGTCGCAGGAGTTGTCCGCTGGATCTCCTGCTGTGGAACTATCGACTGAGTAACAGGAGACAATTTTGGAGCCTCCCACTGTTCCCGAGGAGCTAACCAAGATGGAGGATATTTCAGAGGAGTCGTTGGAGGAGCTCTTGGCAGAGGTCGCTGCCAGCCCTACCCACGAGGGCTCTACTCCCTGCTCACCGGCTTTGGCGCCGGGTCTGCACGCCAGACCAGACAGGCCAGCACGAAGAATTTGGGATGTATAAATTTTGTTACCTGTCTTGTCTTTAAGTTTGCCTTTTCTAACCCCCCCTTTTTTGTATAGGCTGATAAAGTCACAGGTGCAGTCGCCAAGGCGCTTAGGCGGAGAGACCGGGTGATCTCTGATAGAGACACGGAGAGCGCCTGGCTTGATTCCAAGCGGAGGCTATGGGGGCGGAGCGTCTGGAGGACGCGGTTGCCCTGGAGTCTATCTTGGCGGGCATGGCGGCGGAGAATAAGAGCCTAGAGTCTGTCTTGGCGAGCATGGAGGCAGAGAATGAGAGCCTGAAGGCGGGGAATGCTCGTTTGAAGGAGGAAAACGAGCGGGTTAAGGGGTGCCTCGATCAGCTCGCAGGGCAGATGGCCACCCTGGAGAATGATCTAAGCCTCCGCATTTGTCCTCACGAGGTAGCGGACATGATGCTGTCGCGGTTGTGGGAAGGGATCAATATCAGTCAGCGTATTGTGTGGCTAGTTGATCCTAACTTTCCCGTGGATCTCATCAACTTGTCAAACCGGTCAGCACAGCACCGCGATAGCCTCGTGGGGGAGTCATGGGACAGACAGGGGCCACCACCGCCCCCTTTGTTTTTGGTGATTGTAGTTTTTTTTATTTGTACAATTATATAAATGTACTTCACCATAAGTAATAATACGAGCAACTTTGTGCATGTCGCATATTTTTTTCTTTTTTATAGCTGCTTTTTGCTTGTATTTTGTTCCTTCGCTGTTCTGGGCGGCCAATTGGGTGGGCATCCTGTGAGTTGTCCACCCGCCTTGTTTTAGGCATTCATGGCATTTACAGATGAGTGGAGTCCTTGGGTGCATTCTCTAGGCTGTCACTTGTGTTAAGCCGGCCTAATATTTGCCTGCGTGTAAAGTTTGGTGGCGTCGCCCAAGTGCAGACTTGGGCGGCTAGCTTTGGTGGACCGTTTTGCTCCGGTCGACCATCGTTGACTGATCACACTATCTCCTTGTGAAGGATGTTATTGCGTGTGCCGCGCTAGCCCCCTATGATTTTTGACCGTTAATGGGCCAGTTGGATGACCATAGTTTAGATACGACCACTCATGGGCTGCCTGGATGACCAGGGTTTAAGTTTGGCCAGCTACTGGCCACTCGGATGACCGAGGTTCATGTACGACCACTTACGGGACACTTGAAAGACCAACATTTAGATACGACCACTCATGGATTGCCTGGATGGCCAGGGTTTAGTAACGAGAGGGTGAAGACCCTCCTGGCTTAGGGGCAGTCTAGGTTGTTTGAACCTGCAACAAGAATCACACATATATGCACGCAATAGAAAAGAAGCAAACACAACATGCTAAAGGGAATACTTGTTTTACTAATTGAAACGCGCATACAAATGATTACATACAATTATGCAGGCTACCTACCTGTGTCCTTATTGAAAGTAGCGTTTGAGGTGGATCACGTTCCACGTCCGTGGGATAAACTTTTCATCCTAGTTCTGGAGCTTATATACCCCGTTTCGCTGGATGGTGGAGACTACAAAAGGCCCTTCCAAATTCGGGGAGAGCTTATTCTGGTCGGCCACCTTTCCTGCGGCCTCAATGCTTCGCAAGACCAAGTCTCCGACATCAAACTGCCGTACTTTTTTCTTCTTGTTGTAGTATTGGGTGATTCGGTGTTGGTAGGCTGCTATCCGTATTCTAGCAACATCGTGGTCTTCTTCTAGCAAGTCTAGGTGTTTCTAAATTTTTTGGAAGTCACCCTATAGGTCAAAAGATTTCACCCTAAGACTTGGAAGTCCGATTTCAACCGGGATCACCGTTTCAGTCCCGGAAGAGAGGCTGAAGGGTGTCTCGCACGTTGGTTCATTTAGAGTTATCCGGTAAGATCAGAGGACTGAGGGGAGCTCATCTACCCAGGAGCCCCCTGCATCCTCCAACTTGGTCTTAAGCCCGTGGAGTAGCATTCGGTTTGTGACCTCCACCTGTCCATTCGCTTAGGGTTATACCACCGAAGTGTGAACCAACCTGATCCCAAGGCTGGTGCAATATTTGGTGAAGCATTGTTTTGAGAATTGAGTCCCGTTATTACTCACAATGACTTCTGGAATGCCAAATCTGCTAATGATATTCTGGCGAACGAACTCAAGAGCGTTGCGTTCTGTGATCCTCGCCAGCGGGACGACCTTGACCCACTTTGTGAAGTAGTCGATGCCTGCTATGATAAACTTTCTTTACCCAATTGCGATCGAAAATGGGCCGAGAATGTTGAGCCCCCATTGCGCAAAGGGCCACGGCACCTGAAGGAATTTCAGCTCGGCGGACGGCTGGTTGCAAAGGTTGCCATGGAGTTGGTAGCTTTCACACTTCTTTACAAACTCGAGTGCATCCTTTTTCATCGATGTCCAATGTATCTTTGCCGCATAATCTTGAATGCTAGATTTTTGCCACCGACATGCGATCTGTAAATCCTAAGGTGCACTTTGCCCAAAGCGTAGTCAGCCTCTTCAAGGGCTAGGCACTGGAGGTACGGAGTTGAGTAGCCGTGGTAATACAACCGCCCATCGACTATGGTGTACCAGCCGACTGTTCTCTTTATCCGCCTGGCCACCTCTACGTCTTCTGGCAATGCTTCGTCCACTAGGTACCTCAGGTAAGGTGTCATCCAATTTTTCATCCCGAAGATCTGCATTGCCTCTTGTTTCTCTATACTGGGAGCGTTCAGGACCTCCCTCATCTCCCTTGAGTACTGTTATGGATTTTCGGTCGTCGCTACTCTGGCCAACTGATCGGCCTTCCAATTTTCAATTCTGGGAACATGGACCAGGGTTAGCTTGTCAAATTTGCGGTGGCCTCCCTTACCTTGGTCAAGTACTTGACCATGTGTGGGTTGCTCGCCTCGAAGCTCCCATTAACCTCGTTGACGATTAGCTCAAAGTCGTTGCAAATAGCCATTCGTTTGGATGAGCACTCTTTCACTAACCTTAACCCAGCTAACAAGGCTTCGTAATTGGCAACATTGTTGGTGGCCGGGAAGTTGAGTCTAAGGGAGTACTTCACCTCAAACCCATCATGGGTCGTGAGGACCACCCCGGCCTCACTGCCTGTGTCCATAGATGATCTGTCTATGTGGAGTATCCATTCTGGATCTTCCACATGCTGTTCCACGTTCTCTAGGGGCTTCTTTTCAAGAATTGGGGTCGTGATCTCGACAATGAAGTCGGCCAGAGCATGTGCTTTTGTGGGAGGCCTGGGTCAAAACTCGATGTTGAACTTATCCAATTTAATAGCCCACTTTACTAACTGTCTAGAAACATCAGGTTTCTGGAGAAAGCTCTTTAGAGGTTGGTCGGTAAGAATTATGACGCGGTGTGCCTAAAAGTAGGGCCTTAGTTTTCATACGGAGAATATGAGAGCTAAGGCCAACTTTCTGTGCGCGGGTAGCACGTCTCCGGGCAGGTCAGTGTTTTGCTCATGCAGTAGATCGGCCATTGGATATCGAAGTCCTGGCGTATAAGGATGGAGTTAAGGGACACCTCTGACACCGCCAGGTAGAGGTACAACTCCTCTTTGACCATGGGTGATGTTAGTAATTGTGGGCTAGCCAAATATTGCTTCAACTCATTGAAGGCTGCCTGGCAATCTGTCATCCATTGGAACCCGTTTGATTTTGTTCCCCTTAGAGCCCTGATGAACAGCTGATAGTTGTCACCAGACTTCACTAGAAAGCGGGACAAGGCTGCTAATCGTCTAGTTAGTCGCTGGACATCCTTGATGTTTCATAGGGGAGCCATGTCCGCGGGGGCCTTAATTTTCTATGGATTTTCCTCGATCCCTCGTTGGGAGACGATGAAACCCAAGAATTTTTCTCGAGGCTACCCCGAAGGCGCACTGAGCCTAATTCAGCTTCATTTGATGCCCACGGAGCACCTCAAACGACCCTGCCAGATCACGGATATGGTCGCTAGTGGTTTTTCTCTTGACGAGCATGTCGTCAACATAAACTTTCATATTGTGGCCGATCTATTTCTCAAACATTTTGTTTACCAGCCGTTGGTAGGTGGCTCTTATATTTTTCAATCCAAAGGGCATTACCTTATAGCAGTAAGTCCCCTGGTCCGTCATAAACGAGGTATGTTCTTCATCCTTCGGGCTCATCCGGATCTGGTTATAGCCCAAATAGGCATCCATGAAGCTCAACAGCTCATGTCTGGACGTCGAGTCTACCAGCAGGTCAATCTTGGGTGAAGAAAAATTGTTTTTTTGGCAAGCTTTGTTAACATCGGTAAAATCGACGCACATTCGCCACTTCCCACTGCTATTCTTTACCAGGACTACATTGGAGAGCCAATCAAGGTACTAGACTTCTCTGATGAATTCGGCGTCCAGCAGTTTCTTTACTTCCTCCCGAATGGCAACTAATTTTTATACCGAGTGATTTCTCTGCTTCTACTTGATGAGCTTTCCATCCGGGTCGAGGCCCAGCTTGTAAATAATTACTCTAGCCGGAATCCTAGGCATGTCAGTGGGAGTCCATGCAAAGATGTCAGCATTCCGTAGCAGAAACCTAATCAACTCGTCGCGCAGTGCACCGATGAGTGAGCCGTCAATCCGTACGTACTTTCCTGGATCCTGCAGATTCAATGGGACTAGGTCAATTGCCTCACCGGACTGCGCATGCTGCAAGGTCGTTTCGTCTCGATGGTCAAACTCTCCCATCGCTCTAGTGCTGTCATTTGGAGCAATTTGGGACATGTAGCATGTCCACTTGGTGACTTGGTCACCCAGCACTTCGCCCACACTGTATAGCGTTGAAAATTTTCTTTTGAGGTATGGTATTAAAGTGATGGCCCCGAACGCTTTTAGGCACGGCCGGCCCAGTATAGCATTGTATACAAAGGAAAAGTCAACTACCAAGTAGGTAAGTGTACGACTTGCCATTTTTGGGTATGTTCCTCGGGTGACTTCTAATCAAATTGTCCCTTGGACGAGCACAGGTTCGTTGTCAAGGCCGTACAGCGGGCCTTCGGCAGGTTTTAATTGATTCTTTTTTAAACCAAGTTTTAAAAACCTATCGAGATAGAGCAAATTGAGAGAACTTTCATTGTCAATGAATACTCATTTCAGCTGGTAGTCGACACAACTGTTGAAAATGAGTGTAGATACAATAAGGGGGTCTGCATGGGAAAAAACTACTTGTGCCAAGTCACTATCACTAAAACTAATGACGGTGTCAATAGTACGTTATTTCTTCCTCCAAGTTTGCTACTCCTTATTTTTTGCCAGATTTTTCATCGGCCGGGTGGTGATCATGTTGAACACTCCTGCCGCAACCCAGTTTCGTGGAGGGGAAGGCCCCGGTCCTTCTCCACCTATCATGCCAGAGCTCTAACTAGGGCCCTTAACGAACCTAGTGAGATGGCCCCTTCTGATCAGCTCTTCAATCTCCCACTGGAGGGTCTTGCAGTCCTCTGTGGAATGCCCGGGAGATTGATGGAAATCACAGTACTTGAATGGATTTCCTCCCTCCTCCTTCTTAAGTAGTTTTGGCCACTTAAGGATCTTCTCCCCACGGATCTCCATGAGGATGTTCAAATGCGTATCAGTCAAGGGAGTTAGGTTGATGGGCCCGTAGTCCTTGTGCTCTAGTGGTCAAATCATGTGGCGCTTTCGGCGAGAGTGATCGCCATTGTTGTGTTTCCTCTTTCCTTCAGTTGGGACAGAGCGAGGTTGTTAGGTCTGATCTGGACGTTTAGCCTCGTTGGCCTCCTCCACTACCGCGTAATCCCTGGTGATAGATTCCACTTCCCGAAATATTTGCAGGTTCTTATGTGCTAGGTGCCTGAAGAAGTCTCCATGCGCCAGCGCTGAGATGAAACTGCCTAGTTTCATTTCCTCCATGAGTCGGGGGATCTGCCTAGCTTCTGCCACGAAGTGAACCAGAAACTTCCACAGGTTCTCCCCATGCT
>JAOVVI020000201.1:0-38861 GCA_028571085.2 Nepenthes alata
ACATGTGTTATGAATAAATCAGCAGTTTAGATTATGCATGATTATTCATGAAATTATACTTATTGTTTTTTTAATTATTTATTCATGATATATTCCAACATATTTTTGATACACATATATATTTAATTATAAAAATTGTATGCCTTACTGAGTAATTAGTTTACTATTTCTTTAATTTTCATAAACATTTTAGATTAGAAGATTCGGGGCATACTTGCAGATGACTGGATTTAAATATAAGCTGTTCGAGGATTAGAATCAGGATTTTAAGTTTCGGATGATATATTATCTTTTAGAACAATAGATTTAGGATGGTTATTTTTCTACAATTTAATTAGATTGTATTATTTAGTTGTGGTGAAATATTTGTTGATAATCGAGTTTGATTTCAATTTTTAATCTAACAATTCGCCTAAGTCACAATCTTACTTAATCTGATTTTTGTATAAATATATCTCATTATGTATATTTTGAGATCCTGAATAGTCAGTATTTGAAACAACTTTTGGGTATAACTTTTCAGATTCTATTATTTGACTTATATTTTATTCAGTCATTTTATCGATAATGGTCATATCTCCTTATGCATCTTTAATCGCACCTCTAGATAGAAACGTAATACATAATAGTTGGATAGCTTTTCTACGAGTTATCCTATATGCGGGAATTTTTATTGGTTTTGATCAGTTGTATATAACAATTGTTGACCACTGCATTGTTGATCGTGGGAGTGAATAACAACTAATGAAGTCATGAATGGCATGTCTTAAGTCAAGATGATAGAGCCCATACAGTAGTCACGAGAGAAGAGATTGCCAAGACTGACAATTATTCACCCGTTTTGGGTCAGTCATTTTTTATTTACCTTGTTTCGCTTGCCTTTTGTTGTAACCATTTTCTAGCTTATGTAGCTGTCTGGTAAACTGGTTATTTGGCAACCGAGTCATTTGGTATAGCCCAGCCGTTTGGCAGCTCGGACAAACGACAACTGATAATTGACTTTACTTGATCTGATCATCTGACCCTGTACGGGATCCAGTTCATGATTTGTTTTCTGGGCTTGGGTTCAATTTTAAATCGACTCATTTTGTCTTGGACCCATCAATAATTTTATATTCTATAAGATTGACGAATATAAGTTAAAATTAGAAAAAGATTGGATAAAAGGCGGTGAAATGTTGGGATGTGTTGGCAGAATTCACGTTCTTCCGTTCGGCTGGACGTGGGAGGCCCATTTCCAGGAAGTACACGCTTCGCAATTCCCACATCACCAGCCATCACGCAAAGGTCACGTTTTCTTCCGCTTTCGCTGAAGCCCCTACCACCCAGCGCTATCTCTTTCTCTCTCTCCCCTCCCTGGAACGTCTCGTCCGAACCCTTCAAAAGATTGAATGAGATAGATAAATCCGAAAATTAGTTGGGTGATCAGACTAATTACCTTGTAACGTTTCTCTGCGGCGTCTGAGATTGATTCAGTAAACCTTTTTCTTTTTTTTCATTTTTTTATGTTGACGAAATTCTAATTCTGTATTGATATATTTATTGAAAGAAATCAAGCCTTATAGGTGCATTTGATTGAAGTCCATTTTTTGGTTATGTATCAATTTTTCTGTTTAATCTGTAGAAGCCATAAAAGCTGTTGCTTTTGCATTTGTGTATTGGTACTTTCTTCGGCTTTCATGATCAAATATTTTATTCTTCATGGGTTGACTCAGTATTATCCTATCAAACTTATTCGGTGGTTTATTTTTTGTGGTTTTGCTTTATTTTTGTTTTCTTTGGCCATATATGCCTTTTTTTACTTGCATTTGCTACTGTAGCTGCTTTTTAATTCTTTGACTTGGAGGCAGGGGCTATAATTTTTTAGATGCAATTCGTTCAAGTCATTGCTGTTTAATTTCCATGCTGTTCCTGCTTTTTCTAGTTGCTATTTCTTTTGATGGCTGTAAATAAAAGTGAATGAATATATTTGAAAATCTGGGGGTCTTCCTCGTATTTATGGAAAATGATTTTTTTGATGCTATTTCATATACTAACGAATGTAACGTTAATACCAAAAACTTTTCATATTCATCTAAATTTAGATTAGATGGTTTCCCCAAAATCAAACAGAGTTTCAGCTTTAGTGAAATCATTTTTTACTTCTCTTGTATTACTGTTTCTTAGATTAGAGGAATTGTGTCTTGTGGATCTTGTCAGTAATTTTATCTATGAAGCACTGACAGCCCCTGGCATGTAGGTGTTTGCCACCCCACCGACACTTAATATTTTATTTTTTTCGTGTTAAATCGGAAATGCTAGGAACACCCTTTTACACATTTAAGATGTGTTGGAGACATACTCAGACTCATTTAGGACCAATTTGGACGCGTTTGGGATATATTTTAATATCCAAAACAAGAACACCGGATTTTTGATGAAAATTATATCAGTACGGGGCCTAGTTGTAATCAGCAGAAAAAAGTTCAAAACATAAGGCTAAGGTGAGAGAATAGAACAGTGTTAGTTTCCATGGACAATAAATTGAAGAGGGAGTGAAAAACACCTGATGAATTAAGGGATTAACAGTGAGGCAAGCTAGCAACAACGGCCTGTGGAAGAGCTCGAGGTGATGGCCAATGATGGAGATTTGTACTTGTTTAGCTCTCTATTTGTTATCTAATGATTAATCTATTCTCCTCCATGCTCTAGATAACGCCCTAGCTTTGTCTTCCTGGTTCTCTTCCTGTTCTTTTCCTTCTTCTAATTTGTTGTGGATGTTATTTTGTACACCGGAACTCTATGGATGCGATTGTTGTTATTTTGTTTATTCCATAACTCTATTGTTTAATCGTTCCTGGAATACCTTCTACTTTTGTTTGTGTTTTCACTAGCTCTCTTTTTTTATTTATGGTCGGAAAGGGGTCCTTATGTCCTATCTTATTCCCTTGCTTTTAATGTGTAATCATTGTTAGTTGTTTGATTGACTGATTTTCCTTTTTTTTTTCCCTACGAACAGTAGCAGTCCTTGACTGTGATTTTTTGTTCTTCTCTTCTTTTTCTTTTTTGGCTAGGAACATTATCAGCTACCCTTTTTTTCTTGAATGCCACCACGTCTCTTATCTTTGTTAAATTACTTGTTTAGGATATTTTGCCTATAATTAAATATCTAGGACCAATTGAAAGTATAAGGTGGTGTATTGATTACTAATTATATTTGCATTCTTTTTGAAAAACTGTGAATTGAGTTAACATGTTGCTGGCTGTTAGTGTTGTGTTGTTTCATGTCCATGATTATTATGTATTGATCATGAATATGCTTATATTGCAGTGGATTTTGGGGCTGATGGGAATGTTAATGGCTAGGTGGTGGAAAATTCTATGGATACAGAGTGTAGGACCTGTGATGAAAATGAAATGGGGGAGAGTTCCATTGAAGGGGAACAAGCCCAGGATTGTAAAGCTACTGATGAGTCTTCAGGAAAAGAGAGAATAACAATTCTGCAAGCAGTAAATGAGCCGTATGTTGGCCAAGAGTTTGAGTCTGAGGCTGCTGCTCATGCATTCTACAACACATATGCTACACAGGCGGGGTTTATCATACGTGTGAGCAAGCTGTCTCGGTCAAGACGTGATGGATCTGCTATTGGTAGGGCTTTAGTTTGTAATAAAGAGGGTTATAGAATGCCTGACAAACGTGAGAAGGTTGTGAGGCAAAGGACAGAGACTAGGGTTGGTTGCAGGGCAATGATTTTGGTAAGAAAAGTGAGTTCAGGTAAATGGGTTGTTACAAAGTTCATCAAGGAGCATACTCATCCCCTCTCCCCAGGGAAAGGCAGAAAAGATTTTATTTTTGATCAATACCCGGTCAGTTCTTACTGTACAGCCTATCTTGTTCTTATTTAAGGTTCTTTAATTTATTGCTACATATAACAATGTGATTTGTGGATTAAAATGCTGAATCAATTTTTTTGCCTTTTCAACTGCTACATGCTAGTCAGTACTATCCTAAAGTTCATTCTGAAACAGGCACAATGCTTTTGGTGATAGTTGTGATAAACAAAGAACCTTGGATAAACTTTGCATAAAAATTTTCCTCTTAGTTTTAGTGGTAGCTGAATGTTGATTTGCTGAATATGTGTTTATCATCTTTGAAGTTATTCTAGGTTTTAGAAAATTATTTGAAAATAAGAGAAATGTTTGATGTTGCTATTTTATGGAGTTTTATGTTGAGTTCGTTTTGTTCCTTTTGCTTTTCTAGAAGGGGCTGGAATCATTGTTGTCAATAAAATTGGTAACTTTCTATTTTTGCGATACCTTTTAGTGTTTGTGATTGGCCTGTCATATTGTTATACCATTGTTGCCTTTGAGTTCTTTATGGGTATATACAATTATAGCTCTTTTGTTTGTCCATGAGTAGTTCACTCGAGTGTTGTTAAAAGTGCAAGGTGCATTAAGGCGCAAAGGGCCCCTAGGGCCTAAGCGCAAGGCACAGGCAGAGGGTTGATGGAAGTGATGCGGCCATTTATAAAATATGTATATAGGATATTCATATAATGAATTTCAATTTTAAAGATAATAATGGAATAAAAATACCAAAAAATATTTATAACAATAATTATGAACTCATTATTCAATTAATAATAAAAAAAGATGGCAATTTATAAGTATAGCTCGCAATAAATTCACAAGAACAATAAATTCATTAACAATCTTGAAATACTATTCTAAAAATAATCACAATAGAGACTAATATTTATCTTCATTATCATCAAACATGAACTTATATTTTCTCCTTCCTTAACTTATAGGCTTGAATTATTTCTTCATCTATACTTGTCTCTCTAATTTAAAATTTTTATCATCCACAAAATCTAGTAAAGTTGCTTCAGAAGCACTTATTGTTCAACATTTACACTATTTTTCTATTTTTAATGTGATGTGTAGTATTATTTACTTTAATAATTTTAATTATAAAACCTTTTTCAAAAAAATCATTTACAAATGTAAATTTATTATCCTCATTATGGTCTCCATTCATTCTTTTAATAGGTTATTCATTACTTTCATCAATTCCAATTTCGTAAACATTAGTTAATATTATAAGATATAATTAAATATAATATTTAATTTTAAAAGAAACAATTAATTTTAAAAAAAAAATCTATAAGGGTTTCATGTTGGCTTACTGCAATAATATATGTGATCAATGGTTCACATGTTATACACTTCTATACAACATTTGATAATCAACTAATTTTACTGCAATGTTGTTCTAATTTAAAGTTTTTGGATTGGGTTTCATGTTGGACCTAGAGGTACGGAATATCATCCTCCATCATATGATATTGGGTTGCAGCAATCCTATTTATCAGATGCATATAAGCTATTAGTGTCTAGATGACTTATTTGTCATATTCAAAAGCCCTAAGCTATGGAACAAAGAGAATCTGGATGACTCATTTAGTGCCTCTAAACTATTAGGTGTCTAGATGAGTCATTTGTCCTATTCAAAATCCCTAAGCTATGGAACAAAGTATGGCAAGAACTTCTGTATTTCATTTGGACACATTGACTGGCCTTTTATTGGGATCTTAGGGAGCTGGTTCCCTTTTCAGTGAGGCTGTAATCAGCTTCAAACCACATCATCAGGTTCTAGAAACTAACATTCACCACATGATGTCCTCTTTGCCACCTTTATTATGGATTGGGTTAATCATTGTATCTTTTGAAAGAAGAACCAGGTTGTTTTTGTTCAGGGACCTGCTTTGTTTATGTTATATCACTTTGTGAATCCTGTGTAATTTGAGCATCCTAGACGATTTTATTCCAAAGAATGTGAGGGGTGATACCAACTTTGAAGATTTTTTAATAAGATATTGTTAACTTGCTATTACTGATGCTCATGCTGCTGTTGCATTTGAATGAACTCTGATGTTGATAATTAATTATGTCTACAACATATTGCTTGCTGGTTAGGTTAAATGAATTGTGTCTAACCCACCATGTGGGTTAGGTTAAATGAATTATCTTAGGCCATTCTGCTCTATGTAAGTCAACATCGCACAATCATTGAAGGATACTTAGATCCTTGTTTACTTCCTTATGCCAAGATTTTAGAGGCCTACACACTCTCCATAATGCCTCTAATATCTATCAAGTTAACTTTTCCATTTGTCGAGTGCTCATCTTAGCAGGGAGGGGAAATAAAAAAAGGTGTTGAGGGATCTGTGGCCTGACTTAAGAAGTTGGCTAAATTAGTCTTCTACGTCATGAGAGAAAATGCACAAATTCTATTTACTTCTAGTAGTTTCTTATGGACAGTTTATGCCATTGTAGTTTGTTAAAATTGGTTTTATTCACTCTGAACCTGTCATGTAAAATAAGCAGGAAAAAGTGGAAGAGAGGATGACAGAGTGGAGGGGGAGATAAACTCTTTATTAATATAACTCAATTATTCTCCAAAATCGTTTAGTGAATAACCTAGGGTGTACATATGTAGGCATTAAGGAAAAAGAACTTGGGAAAACAACAATAATTTCCTAAAATGAAGTAACAAAATATCCTGAAAATAAAACAAGAATGTGTAGAACTAAAGCTATTTCACCTAACATATTTCCGTCTAAAATCTTTCACAGGTAATGCACCGCCAGTCTCCTCCAGGTGGAAAGAAACTCAGGCCCAGCGAGCCAAGTGAAGTTAGCTTTCTAAAAGCTTTCTATCCAAAGCCCATAACTCCTTAGAAATCCAAGTAGCGTGCATAACAAGACAATTCTCCATTTCACAGGGATATTCTGGTGACCTTTGTGTGAACTGGATACAATATAATCATCCATTATTGTCTCAATCTCATCCTTAGACAGTGGAAATGTTGGAGGTTCAGGCATTAGTGTTGTGCAGGAACACTATAAGGCAAAGGAGGTGGCTAAGACGTGCCTAAATAAAGAGATAAATCTTCTACATCAGAAACAAGACTAATATTTGTGTGTGAGGAAAATTGAGTAACCATTTGTTCCTAGCTTTTAGGTCATGGGAAGGATCCAGAAGGTCACACTTGCCTTTAATGAAATGGGTTTTGTGGTAATTTGGTGGGATGATGCAAATGAACCATCACATATCCACCTCCAGTGAACTCTTTTTCCCTTTTTATATACTTTGGCAACTAGCTTACACCTGTAGGGCAGCTTTCAATAAATCTCTCTCTCTGGCCTAACCTAGTTTCGAAGGCTTTATTGTCCCTTGGGAAAAATTAAATCAGGGAAGAGGGCCTGTTTGTATTTGATTTGAACCAATTCAAATATAATGGACTATGGGTGATAGTAGTATTGACATTATATTTGTCAATATTTTTCCACAATTTATTTTATCAATCTTGCAAAAAAAAATAAAAAGTTTGATACAATGATACTGCTTCGGTCACGACTGATACTGATATTATTGTCTATGGACTCTTTACTTTGGACACGTTAATGAGATTGTTGTGATGAAACTTATCCATGGGCTAAATTTAACAGCAGAGTCCTTTTTCCTGGCCAAACTCCTTGCAAAATTTCTTAAAGCACTCATTAACTACGTTATTGTGCATTGGGTGCAAAGCAGAAGAGTGCTTCAAACTAGTGCCACACAAGCATCAAATTTTCCTCAAAAAAGGGCTATAGAACCTAACATCCCTATCAAACACTATGGTGGACCCAAACCATGTAAAATGATGACCTCTAAATTCGTGGTTAGCTACACAAACAGCATAACATCTTAGCATATGGAACAAAATGGGCTGTCTTAGAAACCTATCTATGGAAACTGAGATAAAGTTGTGTCCCCTAACTAACTATCCACGGTAATCCAAGAACAAAGTCATGCTAACCTCTCTGAGGCTTATGCATGATAAGGAGAGGGGTGTAAAGTGGTCATGTATGGACATCAGTCAACGAAGGAAATCAACATTACTGAAGGTGTCAAAAAATTGGCAATAGAGATACTCAATATGTGATCGCATTGTTACTCAGATTTTACACAATTGCATGTTTTAGCGTCGCTTGTGTTTGACTTCACACTTGATAGATCACAATCCCTCTTTCGATCTGTTTTGAATTTTCTATTCTTGAGTGAATTTGAGATTGGTGTCAGTTGTTGCTGGCTAGGGGTTGGTTGGTAGTTAGGTTTCTAGTGAGGTACATATGACAGTGGTGGTTAGTGTGATTAATGTTTAGGGAGAAGCAACTACCGGTTACGTTGCAAAGCAAACAGAAAGTGTGGGAGAAATAGAAGGGAGAGAGAGAAAGGATGAAGAAAAGACCAGAGGGGATAAATCAATATCAAAATCCATATTACTCAATAATCATACAAAATGTTTTAGTGATACCAATGGGGGGGGGGCACTTATAGTAGCACCAAAAAAATAAATTTTGGATGCAAAAGGTAACGTCCTACTGTGTAATAACAAAATATATGACAAATATAAACGAATTAAACTAATTCTTTTTCATTTGGCATATTTGAGCACAGTCCTTTATTGACATTTTCCTCTCATCTATTTGCTTCAGCATGGTCCATTCTTGGTATTGGAGTTTGGGGAAGTATTTATGATAGGGTAGTTGGTAACTTACATGGATTATTCCCCCTTGGTTCCATTCTTTCATATAACCCCCCCAAAAGAAATTGGCCCCAATAATTTAAAAGCTTTTTTTTTTAAATGGATGGAGGTCAATTTTTTTGTAGTTCGTAAAAATTTTTCAGAGGTCGTGGTGAAGGAAGTGATGATCTTTAGCAAGTTTGGGTAATTCTTTTCAAGGAAACAGACATAAGGCTATGAAACTCTTTGAGGCCTCATGTTGTGTGAACAAAGGATTGAAATGTATCAAAATGGGAGGGAGCTCAAGATACTCGAATAGAGTGGAAAAGTTGAAGGGATTAGTTTTTTTTTTGCTTTAGGTTTTTTCTTTTAACATAGTATGGCGAGGGATGAATTTTGTCTTTTGCGGTTGGTATTTAATTGTATTATCAGTGAGCGAGGATGTCTATTTGTGCTTGGGTGACACCTTGTTGCCGGTTTTGAATTTAAATCGTATTTATTTTGTAGGAATAATAAAAACTAAATGGAGGTATGAGTTCCATAAGGCGTCTTGACCATTTGTTGAACAGGGAGATGCAAAGTTTTGGGAATTGGAAGGCACCTCACCTTTTGATTTTCATGAGCTTGAGGTTAATAATGTTCGTTTTTCGGAGCCGGGGGTTAGACATCACCTTGTGGGATTATACCTGAATCCAAGGGAAACTCATTTAATGCTAAATGAAAGGGAAAGTGCATAAATTTCAACGCCTCCAATAACTTGAAGGTGGAGACAGAGAATTGCTCTACTTAAGGCTCATTTAAAAAAATAGGGGAAAATCTGGCATAACAAATGGCATGCCACTTGTTGTGAAAGCTGGATTGCATTATGTTTTTTCTCCCCTTTTTATGGCCTTAATGAAAGGGGAAAATGATCATTATCTCTAGATAGAAAAGATTTGATTTTTTCCTTTTTCAGCACAACTGGGATGAGCTAGAAAATATATCTGCACTTTTTGCTGAATTCCATGTAATGGAAGATTTTGTGTTGCGGCATTTATATCACTTTTTCCAAAGAAAGATGCAAAAAATGTAAAATGTTCCAGCTGGATGGTCAGGCTGGGACATGGGATGTAGTCTAAATCATTAGCTGTAATCATAGTTGTGAGATTAAAGAAAGTTATTGGGAAGCTTATTTCAGATGTTCAAACACGCTTTTGTTCCATGAAGGAGGATTTTAGATGATGTACTTATCGGATATGAAATGCATTGGCATATGATTGAAGTTCACCCATCGTGTTAAATTAGATATTGGAAAAGTTTATGATCTCAAAGACTGGAGGGTTTCTGTGCTACCTCTAGATTTTTACTCCCAGATTTTCCATAATAATTCATGTTGAGCCATAGAATTTTCACCTGAATCAAGAGTGTCGCAACGGCTGTCGGTCTTCCATTTTATTGTCATGGAATTTATCAGCAGATTCTTAAGCATGGAATAGGTGTTTCATCAATAACTTTTCTGGTGATACAACAAATTGGGAGAAAGTTACTATTTCTCATCTAATGCTTGCTGATGACACTCCAATTTTATTTCATGCTGATTAGATGGACTTATTGTATTTCAGTGAATTTAGCTAGAATTTAGGTATGCTCCAGCCTTTTAACTTGTGAAAATCTGAAATTCTGCCAGTGTGAAAGGTTGAAAATCCCGCAAGACTGGCTTAAATTTTGAGACGAGGTTTAGGCTCTCTTCCAGGCAAATTGTCTGGGTCTGCCTCTCAGTGCTAAATTTAAGGATTTGTAAAGCTTGGACTCAATAGCTAAAAAGTTTGATCAAAGTTTATGTAACAAAACGAGTCAAAATTTTTCCTTCATGGTGCTAACAATTTCAGTAAATTTTGGGCCTTGATTTCTCTGGCGGTGAGATAAGACTATGGATCTTTTCACGGGGAGTGAAGCCAAAGGTTTGGAGGAACTTAAGGAATCAAAATGCAAGAACAAAGCCCTGATGTGGTAGGAAATATAGAGAACTCAGAGGCGTGAACTGATTCCAACTATAAAGGGGACTAATGTGTTAGTCTCATTTATATTGTGTTTGATGATTTGTGTCTTTCTTTTTGATTTTGTGTTTGCTGTCATTGTATTGATTTCTGCTGTTCTCTTCTTTTGGATGCTTGGATGCAGGTGGATTGTAATCTTGTGGTATTCGTGTTTTCCAGTTACTTGAGAGGGTGCTTTGGCTCTTGTAAACTGGTGCTACTCCCATGATGATGATTTTGGAAATAGAGATTTGCTTTTTGACTGATTAAAAGAAAAGGCTGCCTATCAGTTAAAAAATACAAGCTTTTCAAAACCCACAATGTTTCAATTTCTTGCTAAGTCGCCATTGTGTCATTACATGTTTGCCAGGTTGTCTTCCATTAAAACTTGATCATTGTGCATTTCCCAATTACCTTAGACTTGTGAAAGTTGGCTTAGCTGCTCTACACGTTGAAGAACTTGCTTTAAGCATGGCAACAGTTGATCACCATGCTATTCAACCTGTTTATTAGCACGTGATTCCAATGATGATTTCTGCTGCCATAGTCTCCTCAACTAATGAAACTTTCTGGAACTTCAGCCCATTGTGCCCGCTTGTTGAAGTAATCACCCACTATCACTTCAATAAATGAGTGGAATTCAGGACTTCTAGCTTAATGCACAATGTTCCAAATCTGAATAGGCACTTCAATTCTGTTAACTGCTGACATTGATAAAGCCTCCTAATGAATTCGTCAACTCTCTCTTTGTACAACTCTGATGAGGACGAGATATTGAGGACCAGCAGCGAGGCTTCGTTGAGGCGTGTGAGCTTAGCGTAATAGGTGCTCAAGCTGCAATTTGGCAGAATCCAGGCGTGCGACCAGAGCTAGGGTGGTAGATTGGTAGAATCCAAGTGCTCAACGGGTGCTCAAGCGACAAGGCAATTATGTAGTTATTATTTAGTCGTCTTTTTCACCAATACATTTAAGTGTCATTATATACAGAAATAGCCGAAAACTTGAGGATTATGCTTGATGTATTTGAGATTCTCTATGATACTTGCGGCTCTTAAAGCTTGGAACCCTTATGGATATTGCTTTGGATTTCCCCCTGAAAGTTGCTTGGTCTAGCTTTGAGTAATTTTGGAATCCTATTTCAAAGGTTGGCTTATCTATACATATCGGTTGATTATTCTAGTGTGGCTTAGAAATTTTTGCATAAACCCTAGATTTGCATTGAGTTTGTTTGTGGGATTTGGGTTGAATGTGATGTCATAGATATGTGGGTTGAACATCCGAGTCGCAATATTGGTCATAGATATTTTTGCTATGGAGTAAGGTTGTAGCAGTGACTAATGTTGAGTGAACTGGATGAATGTTTGATGTTCCATTGAATCCTGTGTAAGAACAATCTTTTCATTAACACCAATAGGATAAAAACTTGACTTAGTATCTGCATCGTAATGGAATATATTACTTTCTGAAATTTAACAGATAAATTTCTAGTGTACTCCATTCATTGTTGGCTAGTTTAACTTTTATGGAAAAGGCAGAACTGAAAATTTTGTAGTTGAGAGGAAAGAATAATGAAGATTTCAATGGGTAAAATCTGCAGAAGTAACAAATAGAGGAGGAGATCAGAGCTGCCTGGCTAGATGTGATTTAGATTTTCCAGGAAAACAGAATACTGAAACAAGTAATAGATCATTTTGGCAAGAATCAGTGTAATGAGATCGTGAGCTGCAACGTTTGAGGTAATTTAAAAAATGGTGAAAGCATCTTGTTGAATTTTGTTTGAAATTGAACTTGGTATGCTAAAATGTAATAGGCTTGGAGAAAGGCTTGAGAAAACTGTCCTGAGATAAGACATATATAATTGCAGAAAAATAATTGTGATTGCATAGGTGTGTGACATGAACTAGAATCAAGAGGACTCTTCAAAGGCAAGCCAACTAATAAGCTGGAAATACATCAAGACTGAATTGTTTAAGCATGGTTTCCTGATAATAGCTAATTGATCTGAGGTTTTCTAGTGTGGCAGAATCAGAAGCTGGAACAAGCAAACAATTGTAATCAGTTGCATTTGGTTGAAGCTATAAATGGCTGTCAAAAGTCTTCAGAAATTGGACTAGCAGCGATAACCAAAATAGGCCAAAATCAGATTTAGGAAATGTGGTTTAAAGAACCACCCCAGAATCTTTCATAAAGTAGTTGCCCAATCAGGTTTCTGGATCAAAATGGACATATGATTTTGTAGAATGTCCTACTGAATCGCAGATTGGATCAAAGAAGTTGTAGAACTTGGGAGACCCAAACTGAATTGAGATTCTCCCAATTCGGAAATTCAGCTTCAAGAATTTGTAGGACTCAAGTTTTGGTGTGTGTTCAGGAATACAACTTAATTTTGGGCTGAATTTCAGAAATATTTCAGGATAGAAGGGACAATAAGGATTTTATACCAACCTTATGTATCTTGGATGATCAAGGCTTAAGAATCATAGAGAGAAGGGATTCAGGAGCAATTGCAGAGTTCTGGTTGGCTGTAGACAACACCTCCATTCCATTTTCAGATTTCAGAAAATGACCAACAGACTGCTGAATTGCAGCTTAAGAATGCAGATCTTTGAAGATCAGATGTTGAAATCTGTTGTTTGAAAAAAAAATTGTGGTAATTTTGCTAGGTTCCCTGGGAATGAAACCTAGCACTAATAATAATTGTGATGAAAAGGCTTCAATCAGAAAGGAAATGTAATGTTTAAGAGAGGAGAGGAAATTGGGAGGCAAAGTGTGAAGGAGGAGATGAGAATAAGAGGAAGGGAAAGGGATTGAGGAACTAAAAAAGAGGGAGGAGAGACTAACAATTGAATTCTTATCGTTATCATTCATCATACATGATAATAAGGACTGTTGGCAGTTTAATCTGGTTATGTCTTGCTATACTAAGTCTAACAACTATTGATGCAAATATCGGCTGATATGTACTGGTATTTGGGCCTCCCGATATTGATATTTTTCGATATTACGATAATATTATGATATTTGGCCGATGTATTGCCTGATATAGTTAATATATCGGCCGATATAACTCTATCAGTTTAAAATTTTTAGAAAATTTTTTCTATTCAATATTTTCGATACCAATACATATTGTCCAAAACCATTGCCATTACCAATATTTTTATCTATGCTAACAACTATTACCAAATCAAGGTGGCAATGAGTGACTAAGGGCGGTAGAGGTGTTCAATTATTATGGTTGTGGTCTGTTGATGCTGAATTCAGTTGCTGCAGCCCTTTATACTCTGTCTTCATGGCATTTCCCTAATGACAAAAGATGTGAGCTGATGGCTACATTTATTTACTTTTTCAAAGAAGCTTGCCTTTAACCAGAGAAAACCTATGTAAAGCTGTGATGGACTTCTTCAAAACAGAAGCTGTTCAGAAATTAATTGCACGGTGTTCAAATTTTGCCCCTTCTGCAGTGCTGAGTTTGAGACCAGGGAAGATGTAATGGGGTTTCAACATAAGAAATCTGAGAGGAAAAGGCCAATTTTGGCTTCTGCAACTTCTGCATCTAGTAATATGATTGAAGATCTTTTGTGAATTCTCCCTTTTCCATGAACAATTTTTTTCTTTTTTAAAATTATCACAAATCAAAGTTCTTGACTTTACAAGTTAAGATTTGTCTTGATTCAATTTTGTTTTCTCTACTATTTTATTCACTCTAGGTTTAGGGATTTTGTTTTGTGGACCTGGAGCTGCATAGACCTTCAGGATCCTTGTGCACTGATGACCCTTTTTAGAGTCTATAGGTCTTCGTTGTATGAATGACAAGGAACCCCAGCCGAAATGTAAAGTTGTCGCCTTATGATCTAGTGTTCATGGGTTCAAATCATAAAAACAGTCCATTGTATAATACAAGGTAAGATCGCATACAATAGATCCAAAGTGATTCACTTGTTTCTAAAATCTTGTGCATAATAGAAGCTTTATGCACCAAGCTGTTTTTCTTGAGGTTTTCATTGTGTTCTTATAAATATTTTACTAGTTATAATAGAAAAGCTACACTTACCATCAAAGGAAAACACTTTTTTCATTTAGTTAGTTAAACATGCCGGTCTATGAATGAAAATATTAGTATTTATATCAGTATTGATATCAGACTTGTCGGACAATATATATCAATATTAGACATATTAGAATGAAAAATAAAAATTATAAGTTGACAGGATTGCGTTAGATGATATATTGTTAATACGGAAGTATATCACGATATTGTCGCGGTATCGAGAAATATTAGTATGAAAGCTTCGATGCAGATACGTATTGGCCAATATTTGTATCAGTGGACCAGTCTATCAACCTTTTTAACCTGGTTGAACCCAAACTTTAAACCTAGCACCCTTCCTGAATCAGCATGACTCCACTTGTTAGCACAAGCATAATTCTAGTAAATGGTTTCCTTCCAAGTCAGAAGGGACATACACGAACTTCTGTGCATCCTCTGATAAGGACACGAGTGTATCTATCAATAATGTTTCCATAATATTATACCTGAATATTAACATGTAATTTTAGTAGTTTTGAGTATATTCAGGATTTGCTAAAATTGTCTGTTATTTTCATATTTTTAGTTATCATCATTTAGGGGGTATGCTTATTACTTAGTTGTTATTTTCATGTTGTGGATCATTATAATTTAGAAGTTATATTGATTTCCTAGTTAATTTAAGAGTCGTATGCTAATGTGAGACTCTAATTTTATATTTTGGTAGTTTTGATTAATGATATTATGAGTAAAACTATGGTTTAATTGTTTCTCTACTCCCCCTTACTTCTTCCCTTCCCCTATTGTCCGTCTCTTCTCCCTTCCCTTGTCATCTCTTCTTCTTCCCTTCCTTCTTCTCCTCTGCATCAAACCGATGTGCTCTTGTTCTGTCTCTTACCTAAAAGAAAGGAAGACTTCCAAGGAAGAAGGCTATTTTACGTTTTTGAATATTAAAATGACATAAAGCTAACATTTGCCCTACTTCAATCTAACGTAGGGCATCAATCATATGCTCCAATTATGCACAACATTAACAATACATAGTATCATTAGCCCAATTCTGGCAGCCAGTGCACAAGCTCTGTGCACTGTAGGTCACTATTCATACATTTGAAATATTGGACTGCACATGAAAATTATTTAAGTATGAGAAAAATAATTAGATTGGGTAGTGAAAAAAAAAAAGATGGCACATAATGTCATTATAGCAAAGAAAGGAAAGCCTTTATACAGCATGGTTAACTTTCGTACTTAGTTTCTACTAAGAACAAACATTTCTTCCGGGGCCAGGTGTCTGTGTCCAATGTTAGTATATTTTATTATTTTTCATTTTTGACTAGAACTCGTTGAGTGATTTTATAATTTTCAAAAAAATAGGGTGCTTAATATAAACTAAAAAAATTAGAGTCATTTAGTAGTTTAGAATAAACCAAGGGCCCCATTGTCTTCTTTTTTTTCATTGTGAGGTATATTATAGCATTCTGATTATA
This sequence comes from Nepenthes alata, assembly GCA_028571085.2. Taxonomy (NCBI): domain Eukaryota; kingdom Viridiplantae; phylum Streptophyta; class Magnoliopsida; order Caryophyllales; family Nepenthaceae; genus Nepenthes; species Nepenthes alata. The sequence goes on from JAOVVI020000201.1 coordinate 16,087, forward strand.
GCATATCAATCTTTTTGTGAATTTTTTTGGATGATAAAATAAGAAATATATATTTTTATTGATAATTTAGCACAAAATAGTATTGTCGATCAATTGCATTCTTATATCCGTAAAAAATATGAATTTTATTGACATATCTTAAACCAAATCATGTGGAAAGGGGAAACTTGTTTCTGAGCTAGTCTTGTGTGACTGGGTTTTGCAGAATGAACACGACAAGATTCGAGAACTGTCCCAGCAGTTGGCAATGGAGAAAAAGCGAGCTGCGACCTACAAAAGGCATTTAGAAATGCTATTTTCGCATATCGAAGAGCATAATCAGAGCCTTTCGAAGAAGATCCAGGACATAGTAGATAGCGTCAAAGAGATAGAGGCAAGAGAAAAACAGAGTCGTAGGTAGTAATGCTTAACACGCACGACCCCTCTCTGTCTCTCTGTTATTAATGAAGGCGATTCGAGGCACGATGGAGAAGAATTGATGTCACAGGGGGGCTCTTTGAAATTTTACACTTTTGTTCATCATATTTAGAGGCGAAATAGTCATTGTTACAGCATTGGCTGTTTTGGGCACTGCTGAATGACCTCTATTTTTGTATTTCTGAGCTGCCATTGCTATGGCTTGTTTTATAGGAATTGTATGATTGTGTATTCTTGTCCAATCATTTTCATACATGGGTATAAATTTTTCAATGTCTGCCTTTTATTTTTCTAGTTTTCTGATATGCTGATGGCAGGGAGGATGGCAAATAGCATTCTTAAAGACGGGCTATTCGATCTTCCTTCCAACAATTAGCTTCTGTTTTTGTTGCAGTCTATTTATTAGTCAGATAGGCTCAAAAGCACTGATAACCAATTCTAGTAACAAAGAAATGGCAGCTAGTTTCGTATTCTTGTTCTTTGGGTTTAGTTATTTCACAGGTTGGTTCTTGCATATATAAATTTTTCGGTGTCATCTTCTATTTTTCTAGTTTTTCAGTATGTAGAAGGTGGGGAGGATAGCAAACATTCGTGAAATTGGACTGGCTATTTGATAACTCTTTCAATGATTAGCTTCTGTTTCTTGTTACGGCCTATTTGTTAGATAGGCTCGAAAGCATTGATGACCAATTCTAATAACAGAAGAAATGCAAGCTAATTTCCTATTACTGTTATTCAGGTTCAATTATTTTCTTGGGTTAGTTTTTGCATATAGAAATTTCTCAATGTCGGCTTGTTTTCTAGTTTTCCGATGTGCAGATGCAGGGAGGATACCAAACAACAGGCTATTTGATCTTCTTTTCAATGATTAGCTTCTGTTTTTTGTGTTAGTCTGTTAGATAGGCTCTAAAGGCATTAGTGGCCTATTCTATTAATGGCAGCTAAGAGCTCATTTGTAAAAATTCAGGGGCAAGTAATTTTTTAGGGAATTTGGTTAAGAGGAGTAAAGTAAAAATAAATATTGCCTGGTTATGTTTATAGTACGGTAGAAAGAAATATATAAATCTTTCTACTTGATTAATATAAATAAATAAATACTTGATAAAATTTTCTACTACTCAGTCAAATAGAGCACAAATGAAAAAGTATATTGCTTTTTATCACAAGTGGGTCGGATCGCTATAGAAGAGTATTTTATACACAAGCTCATATCTTATTAAATATCATCTAATTTTTTCACTTACAGTGTCAACTTAAGAAATCATGATTTAGGTATATGAATTATTCAAATTAGATTGTAGAGATTACATTTAGCCTTTATGGCTAAGTATATGAGAACAGTTAAGGATTATAGGGTAAGTGCTTTCCATGATTGAGCAAATCACAGTACAAAGAGAGACAGAAGGGATACAAAACTAATGCACTGTACTAAAAGGCACAAAGAGTAAATATATTAAGTAACATTTCAAGATACACTGGTCCACTCACAAATATTATTTCCCCTTGCGTGTTAGGAGGTCTTAATCTACATGTATTTCGAAACAGACTAATCCAATCTATAAAACTAGGATTCGATATTCGGAGATATACGAATCCAATATTTTCACCTTGTGTGTTAGGAGGTTCCACTCTACAGATAGTTCTGTCATCCCTTCGTTGTCTGTCTCCATGAGATATCCCTTTAGCTCCCTCCAATTGGCTCCTAACAAGTTGAGGAAGGGAATAGTATCATATCATAAAAGCATCAAAGTCTTATATAAAAAATCTCTAATATTTCACCTTTATAATATTTCTTTTATGAATATATATATGACATGGAAGGTCGATGGGAACAGCCTCATCATTGATGAAGCAATATTGACACCTAAATTGGTGGCTTACTTTTACATCATGTGTTCTGAAGATGATCAGATATACACAACCTTTTCTTTGTCCTGTATTGCAAAGAGTTGAAACCAAGGATCCTCCATTTTTTATCTTTCACCATATTTCCAACAGTGTGATTCTCATTTTGACAACTTAGACAAGTAAAATCACGACAACAAATTAAAATATATTAGACCTCTAATAATCCTAACTGTCCAAATTGCCATAATTAAATCCTCACCATTAGGGGTGTAGGAGGACTATAACAGCCCTCCTACTAATAACAGAACCACTTTATCATTATACCATGACACGCCCTGAAGCAATATCAATGCATACAGCTTCTATTTGGAAGTGATACAATAAGCGAAACTCCAGCTATTTAGAATCAAATATGACTTCCTCCTTGCTCTTCACAATCAGATTCGGTTTCATCTTCTGGTATGTAGTCATTGTCCGAGTCCAATACAGTTAACGAAAAACCTTCATCTTCAAACTCATCTTCGGGTTCTAACAGCTCCAGATTTGAGGAACAAGTTTCCGTCTCAGAAAATTCAGAGGAATTAGCACTGGCCAAACCGCAATCCTGGATTTTACTCATCTGCACTTTTCCCCAATCTTTCAAGTCTTCTTTTGAATTGTCAGTATTTGCTGGATTACTGTAAAGGGCAATATGTCTGTAGTATAATTCCAACTCCTTTTCAGCAACGGTGATGAAATGCCTGACTGCTTCTAGTGACTGCTCATACTTAGATTTCTCTAATGCCTAATAACAGGATAAAAAGATTCCATTAAAGGTAAATAATACACCAAAATACCCATAAAACAGTGCGACAAATAATTTTAATGTGTCAAAGAACCAAAAAAAAGCATGCTAGGAGAAAGAGATAATGTCATTAGCAGATTCGTCGTCGATGCTCGAGTAATTATATATCGTCAGAACATATCTGAAGATATTTCTCCATGAAATTTCAACTTGTGGGCATGGAGTCATCATTGACTGATATGCAAAATAATGGCCGATATATTAGTATTGGGGGACTAATACCAATATTCACCGACACCACAAGAAAATCACAATAAATCACCTTATCAATGATTTATCAATGATATGTCAGCTATAAGAAAATATTTACCAATATATTGGGTGGTATTGGCCGATCATTTAAACAAATCACATTCACAAAAAAAAAAGATAAAAAAATTGTGACCAATATATTTATTTATGTTTGTGGTTCATCCATAACGAATATAAATAGACAATGATCATGAACACGAGTAAGGGTGGTGGAAATTGTGTAGAGTTGAGTCAACTTTGGGTCATGTCAAAGAGGTATCTCTAGTGGATTTGCTGACTCATATTGAACCGATTTATTAATCATGTAAAAATAAATATCTAGCCGAAACAAGACCTGTTTGCAAGTGGATTGACTTGTAGACTCATTTCATATGTCTAGTAAGGTAAGCCAGCTCTTATTGAACTTGCATTCACCCATCACAAAAATGATCTATATACCTTACACTACTAAGAAAATCAACGAAATTAAGGCCTTTAAATTGGTGTAAAATGAAAATTCAATAAATCCGTAAAAAATATAATATCAACTCCAATGTTATTTCTTCAAGGAGTGCAGATCAACAAGTGCAAGAGATTAATTGCCAAATGCACATCACACAATGGAACCTCTCACACCAGTAGAAATAGTAGCTGAATACATATGCAAGTTTGTTGACAGAAGGTGGTATATGAAGAGGATGAGGAAAGGCCGAATGAGTCTCTCGAAACTGACCTTTCCTCCACAAGCTGTGTTTGCATTTAAAGGTGCTCTTTGATTCGAATTGAGTTTAGTTATTGTAACCTATGAATCAAATTAGTATAACAAGACATATTCGGTGGATTAAACAGATCATAATTGGGTTGCCTGAACGTCTCCTAAATTGTGTTAGGCCAGCCACTTGATTTTAACCAAACCCTTGAAGACTTCTCCCAAATCAAATAATTTCCATCTCGAGTTCATATCATGCCATTTGTCTTCTTTTTCTCTGTAGTAGTTTTTCCTATGCTAAGCTTTTATTCTCTAGTTCTTACGTTCTGCTTTTATTTTGTTTATTTGCTGAAATGATGCTCAGCTTCTACCCATATCTAGAAAGTTGAAAACATTTTTAATTGTGAAAATGTTAATATTTTCAGAAAATTTCAAAATTTGTAAAACCGTGCAAATTTTAGATAATTTTTTTAATGAAATATTTGTTTTTGAAGATTATAAAATTTAAATTTTTTATTTTTTTCTTTGCACCTCCCACTGAAAATTCCTGGGTCCGCAACTGTCTACATCCCTTTTTCTTTTCCTAAATCTCTTCAAAAAAGATATGTAACTTAAAGGATTGAGTGCCCAAGCCAAAAGGATGCAAATATGAAAAACAATTTATATCAATCATTGTTGAGAACTGAGATCACATGCAAGCAATATCAGCTGCACAAGGCAATCCTCTACTTTTATGATGTTCAAATCAAGAAATATCTACTTCACAACCATGCATTTCATTATGAATCTTTTGGACAGGATCTTTTTTAAGGAGAAAGAGGGAAGCCATGGAGGAGTGTGGTACAAGCAAGTTAAACGAGAGACTAGAGTAACACCAACATCACAACAGCCTGAGTTGGAGGAGGAAAAAATCTAAACAACATACTTATGAAGCTGTTAAATAAGAACATAACGCTTCATAAAATAAGGTCATTTAAACAAAAATCCCATCTTGATCGTTAAATAAGGTGAAATTCAAAGCTATTCGTAGCCTGATCACTTCTATTCTTACAACAGGTAGTTACAACACAAAGCTGAATCTTCCCATAACACTGATACTTTCAAGCTATCTGCTAGAACAGAGCTACTATTCATACCGTACACAACATTTGCACAGAAAGCATTCAGTGGCTATTGCCATATTGGCCGACCAATAGAAAATAAAAATGAATAAAATAACTATTTGTTAAAAAAGTCAACTATTTTTCTTCTGCCCTCCATATATTTTAGGTAGAATGAGAGTGCATATAGAGTATGAGTACTATTTTTTCTTTCTGGAAAGGATGCATTTGATGAAATAATAAGTGCTTCTGCTAGGATTCTCAGTGGAATCTCAATGAAGATTATTAAAACAAGAGCACTACTACATGCCCAGCCAATTATCCAATCTTCATCTAACTTTATTATTTTTTAAATCGAACTAACAATATCTAATTCAACATATTTGGAACTACATTTGCAAAAGGTTGAGCAGGAGAGTTTTGGCACAACTAGTAGAGTTGTTGCTGTGACTTAAAAGTAATGAGTTCGAGTCGTGAAAAATGGCCTCCTACATAAGAATGTAAGGCAAGGCTATGTATAATAGAACTGAAATAGTCTAACTATTATTCCCCAACCAGCATAGAGCGAGATGATAGTGGTCACTAGTTTGAATCGTGGAATGTTATCTTGCATAATAATGCAAGGTATGGCTATGTATAATAAATTTTAAGTCGTCCGACCCTAGACCTTGTGTATGGCCAAAACTTTATGCATCAGAATTCCCATTGTTATTCATAAAAAGTAATGCATAAAAAATATATATATTTTTTAGATTTGATACAAAATTCACACCTTAAAATTAAAATCAATGAATACCTTTTTTCATACTTTATTATTTATAAACATTGTTCCAATTTATTGAATTGGATGAATATAAGCTAACTTTGAAAAGGAATAAAGTTGGACAAGGGTTGACTAATTTTGTGGGACAAAAAGCATGTCCCGTAAAAGCAAATCAAGATAATAAATGTAGAAAACATACCCTTTTCTTGGACAAGGTGTCGATGGGTGACATGATTTCAGGCTGCACATAGTCCTTTCCCCGATAAAATATTATGGTGTCATCTCCAATTATCTGAATAGGGATTCCTCCACTTAGTCTAGCAATTTCTTGCGCGTATTCATGTACTTGGCCCGATTTACATGGCTTGCAGAAGACTTTCACTGTTTCATGTTTCTTCCAATGCATATGCATGTTGAGAATAACACCTCCAAATATACCTCTTCTTCCAACTGGTACATAGTTAGACCCTTTTTGGGCCATCTTTTTCAAGTAGAATCGCTCTTCACCAGTTAATTCGTGTGGTTTGACGATAGGACCCTGAAGCTTCGGAACTTCATACTTTTTCAGCAGATCAACCAATAGTGCCTCTTTGATTCTTGCCTAGAAAGGAGAAAATTACAGTGTTCTGTTCAGTGAAGACAGTGACAAAATTCTTCACAGGAATTTTCAAATTTGACATGCTTCTGAAGAGAAGGCTCGGATGACTTTCAAATTTTCACAAACTAAGACATTTTAAAGTATAAGGTACAGTTTTTCACTGGTCAGAAATAATACTTATTTTCTTTTTCAGGTAAATAACTACACCTATTTTTTGATTGCATTGACCTTCTAGGGGCAACTAAATTAAGCTTAAATTGAGGGGAAAAAATGAGAAGAATACCACATTCATGCATTTACGAAGCCCTACGATCATTAATCCACTCTTAGAATGTGATTTGCACGTATAGTATGCGCATTATTAGTATGATACATGGCAGAGCTTCAATTATTGAGGACTGTTGATTGTTCTAACTAGAATTATGAAAAGGAGAATGAGAAATCGACCAATGGAAATTATAGTGGTTCCTCCTGATACTAGAAATTGCCCGAAAAAACCAGCGGAGGAAAGTCAGAAAGTCTTCCTTTCTCACTCCTTATGTAGTTTTTCTCACTTCATCCATACTTTTTATTTTTGAAGTGTGGGGTCAACAGCGCTCTCTACTTCCCCTTCTAGTTCGTATGGAACCATTTCTTTCTAGCATAACTGCAGTGGAACATCACAAAGTATTATGGCTGCGTAACATAGGGGTTAGAGCAAATGGACCTCCCTAGAAGGTAATTTTAATGTGGCCTATTTTACCTTTTTTGCAATCAGTTTTGCTACAACACCTGCTACTCTAACTAATTATCCACCTTTCTGAGTGTGATTTTTATGTTATGTTAGAGTCAGGGTGAGGGAGGGCCAAGTGGAGTGAATGGAACGACTCTGCCTTCAATACAGAGGAAACAAGCAGGATTGTGAGGTTGGAGCCTTGCATAAAAATGGAAGGCTACAGATAACATACCCTTCCTTACCAGATGACTGAAACATGACCTTTAGAGCCTCACGTTCATCAGAAAAACCCACCAATATCCCTAATCAGTTTGTCCAAAGTACTTACCAAAAAAAAAAAAGTTTGTCCAAAGCAGAAACCTGACATCCAAGAATTTCCATTTACATTACAGCCAATTTGACCCAAAATTGTAGGCAGGCTTGCAGCCAAAAAAAGGCAGGCTGAAGAATGTGTTAGGTATATCGTGTTTGAAATAAACTCCAAGCAAGAAAACTTCTTTTGCTCCACTCCTAAAACAATAACTTTTACTGATGGGCTTGGATGGCTTGTTCTTCCTACTTCTAACGGCAGTGAGCTGGAATGTGATTTTTTTAAACTGCTTGACTTCATTGGCTGGGGACTGATCACTGGGTCCAGATGGTTTCACTATGACCTTCCACATCATTGTTAAGATGTAATCAGAACAGATATTATGCATTTGTTTCATGATTTCCATTCATTTGGGGAGTATGTTGCATCTCTCAATGAGACATTCATTGCTGTAATTCCTAAAACATAAAAGCCTTGAGGCCAATCAATCTTCCGGGATCTCTTCATGAGCTGCTGGTAAAGGTTTTGGGTTCTAGTTTAAGGAAATTTTCGGGTCTACTGATTTGGAATCTGAAAAAGCATTCATCTAGGGTAGACAAATCTCGGATGCATCTCTCATGGCCAATGAATGTGTGGGTTTTGTAATTAAATATTGTAAAAAGATGCTGGTTTGTAAGTTAGGTAAGGAAAAATCATTTGACGTTGCTGAAAGAAACTTATTTTTCTTACTGGGAAAACAGTCCAACCCTTTTTGGATCCTTCACGCACTGGACTGCCAAAAAAAGTTTCAGAAATTGGTTATTTTTGCTGGCTAACTGAATAAAAGCAAGCAGATTTCTACTTGGGATGTAATAAAGCCAATTTTCCTATTTCATACTTAGGTTTTAAGTGGATTGCATCTACCATGGGATGTAATAAAGCCAATTTTCCTATTACATACTCGGGTTTTCCTTTAGTTGCAAAGAGTAAGGATGGGTCCATTTCGAGCTGATTATTGCTGAATTTCAATGAAGACGTCAGGCTTGGAAGCAGCAATATTTTTTTTTGGGGGGGGGGGATCCACTAATAAAATGTACTCCTGCTGCCTAACCATCTCAATTTACGTCCCTCTTTTGCACACCCACCTAGGTTATTTGCAATCCTGAGTGACTTATGATGAAGATATTTCTAAAGGTTGGTTGCTGTGAAACCTTCAAACTGCATTTGATAAAGTAGGAGACTGTGAAGATGCCCTTGAAGTAGGGATGCTTAGATGTTGAAAGAGAGAAGAGAGAGGTTGAAGAAAAATAGAGTTAGGAGAAACAACTTAACTCCCTTACAAGCTCGAAACATGCATTCATGATTTTTTTTAAAAAATACAGTTTGGTTGGTCATTAGAACAAAGTAATGTGGAGAATGGATAAGACCTAAGAGTAAGGTGAAAACAAATATGTGTTGCTTAGTTTGCGAGGAAATAAATATTCCATAAAAAAAATTAATTTTTATAGTATGAGAACTGTAATACTAGGTGTTTCATGTGGTGGATGTTGGGAGAAGAAACCCGTGTCAGCAGGGGGTGGCTGGATGGAGTCAACAGTGTTACTGATACCGACAGGGGTGGATGATGGCATCGGCAAGTGGTTGCCAGCCTAGCGGGGAGGTTAGCGACACCGGTGGGGGTGGTATACTCCAGCTGTGTCACTCTGATGGTGGTTGGAGTGTGGCAGCAGGGTGGTGGCAGTAAGCAGTTGATTGGGAGTTGCAATTCTGGGAAGTGCAGGAATAAATAATATGCCCCTGCATTATTTATTCCCATGTCTCTTGTAATTGAAATTCTGAGAGAATAACTGTTTCCTCCCTTAATGTTCCATGCAACTACAATTTCCTTAAAATAAGGCTAAACTGGAACTGCAATTCCATCTAACCAAACAATATGTTAGTGATACAATTATGTTCATAACTTTTATCATAATATCCAACCCAATGACACTCCTCTAAAGCTTGTGCACTTATGTCATGCGTAAAGCACACAACAAATATATTCAACCCAAGAACCTCTCAGGGCATTGTATTAGTAAGCAAGTTGATCACTCAAACAGAATAGGAAGTAATAATTTCCTTAGCTAATTGTTTCTTTCATACAAAATGGAAATCAATCTCACTGTGTTTAGTTCGCTCATGAAATACATAGTTTTATATAATGTGCAGAGAACTTAATATCACATGTCCAAGCTAGGCAATTAATCCTTTATCCACAGTAACTTATAGGCAACACTAGTACTTTGATTCTACAGTAGATCACGCTACCACATCATGATCTTTTTCTTTCCTAGGATACAAAGTTTCCACTTACAAATATAAGATGACTAGGTGTAGAATGACAGTCATCCGGTAATTTTATCCAATCAACATCTGAATACTGTATAACATCAATCTGTCCTCTATTTCTGTAGAATAAACCTCTCTAGGAGTTCCATTTATGTATCAGAGAATACAAAGAATAGCTACCAAGAAGTAATTGGTGACCATTGGTCCAGCACTTTGGACAAAACCAATTCCCAGGATGTGCTGGGCAGTGTGTATAGGGCCCAGATACATATTTACAGCAGCATTCTAATCTACAATTACTAGTAATTCCAACTTCATGCTTTCGAATTGTAGAGAACAATCCTAAGTCCTAACAGAGGCAAACTTTTTGGATTTGCTCCGCGTTAGACCTTGCTTCATATTGTAATTGCCATTTTAGCACGTGAGTGTTAAAAAAGGACAATGGGTATCAAAAAAAAAAAAGGTGACTTTACACTTCAAAATTTTTCGATTCAATGAATAGAGATAAGATTTGTGGATAATTTTGGATATGTAAAACATTGCATTAAAGTAACAAAAGGATAAAGTGTATTGTGCCCTAGTCCGCAACAGTAATGGGGGATCCATCGGCTACTGCAATTTTTTTTGTTCCTGGGACGTGGATTATAAGTGCTGAATTGGATAGAGTAAAAAGTCATGCTCTCCATAGTTCTTGAATCTATTATCCAAAAAAATCAGAATGAGATGGAGTTGAGGCACCTTAGACAATACTTACCCAAACCTATAGACAACCACATACCAGAGGGTTGACTCAAGGAGTTTAAGAGTTCTTGAAGCTTATCAATCTCTTCCTTTCCAAGTTCACTATTCTCAATTTGGTTGGTTCCCACATAAATGAAAGAATAAAAGCTGGGGGGGGGGGAGGACATCACACTGACATCCTACTCTAAAAAGAGGGATATGGCAAAATTTGGCAGCAGTTACAAATTTAATAGGCTTGAGCCTTAGGTAAATGATAACTTTTAAATTCAGAGACAATGCATAACACTAATTCATCCTTAGGGTTCAGATTAGATTTTGAAGATCTCCAGTTATGGATGAATTTTGAACAAATTCCAGGGTAGTCTAGGATGAACTCGTTAAGTTATCTAACATTCTTCCAACAATGAAAGTCAGTCTTCACTGAATGGAATGTAATGTATAGGCACCTCAAAAACAAAAACTGAGCCGAGCCACACTTCTTTCCCAGCAATGAAGGCTAAGGGCCCAGATTTTCAGCAATGAAGGTTGAACTGTGCCTCTGATACCATGAAAGAAGTAATTCTCTCATATATTTATTTAACACAATGTATAATACTTTTATACAAGTACTCCTACACATTCTGAAGAGATAATTAAGATAAATGAGAATATCTAATGTATCTCCTCATGATTCGGGAAAAGGGAAGGGGAATATTACATAATCTTATTAATCTTTCAATCAGGAAGATGTCACATAATCTATATTACTACATAATCAATTAGGGATATATTTATGAGATCTCCAATATCAGGACTATTATTTTCTTAAACAATCAAAAAATTACCGAAGATTAGGAAATCCAAAAGATCGTCAAGGAATATTTCATACCCCTTAATATCCTCATTAATAACAACTTTGAAGGACTATACTTCTAATCTCAATCTTATAATAAACTGAATTTGGACCACTAATTTCCTCCACTTGGTTTCAACAATCTAACAAGAACATTTGAGGAATATAAAGAAATTCGGAGTTGCCTCCAAGGTCCATATTTCTTTATTGGTTATCAAGTTGAAAATAAGCTTTAGTGCAATACTAAGGTTGTTCTACAACGAGTTGAAGGTCACGATTTTAAATCACAAAAGTAATCTCTCTGCAATGCAAATGGGTAAGGTTATACATATTTGACTCTCCCTGAACTCTACATGTGGAAACCTTGTGCACTAGCCACCCTTTTATTATTTGTTTTAGATTCTCAATCTACCCTTAGGTTGGTGACCTTCCTTTAAAGGATTCATTCACTTCCTTGTTCAATCTTCTAGCTGATAAGAATGTAAAAGTGACTAATTATTTTTAGATTGAGAATGATAGAACTTTTGCATCCATAGTTGAGTCAAATGGTTCACAATGATGAGACACTTCACGATAAGGTACGCCTTTTTCCCACTTCCTGAGGTGAAACTTCCTCCTAATTTGAAAGATAGGCTGGCTGAAACCAGAAAGTAATGGTATTTTCTCTACTTCAATTTATGTGAAGCACATTCAGTCACAGATTGGAATTTGCAGTACCCTCCAGGGTCTCTTTCTTGATTTGGAATGTTGGTATGGTGTACAAAAAGAAAATGATTACATTTCGCTAGCAGGGGTTTTACGTTCTAGGGTCAAAATTTATGCAACACTTAAATTTTTTCTTCTCAATTGTTCATAATCTATGGTGCATGGGTTACAAGATGGGTCTTACACTGATGAACTTTTGGTTTGGAAAAGGTCTGTTAGGGGCAAATGGAAGAGAAAAATGTGGCAGACCATTGATTTGGCATTGATTTGGATTATGTGGAAGGAGAGAAACAAAGTTGCTTTAGAAAGGCTGAGAAGACTGATTTATAACTTTCGTCAGATTTATATCACCACATTATATTTAAATACTAATGGCCATCAACCTTCTTCATTGTTTGAGTTCTACATAATTTAAATTGCAGAGCTTAATTCTGTTCTGTTTTCTCCTCCTATATTAATCTTGAGCACTTTCTAATTCAATCTTGGGGCATCATATTTATAAAAACTATGCTGATAAAAAATAATAAATAATAAATAAAATGGGACATTATGCACTACAAGTTAAAAGCATAAAAAAACAATTGGTTTCCCACAAATTTATCAAACCAATAAGATCCAAAGGAGGTTCAAAATCAGTTTCCACAGCATAGTCAAAAACTCTGCCTTTTCTCACCTTCCACATAATCAAAATCAATGCCAAAGGAATGATCATCCTCTCTTTATTCGTTAATTTGCTCATAAGAAACCACTCCAAATCCAAGAGTTCATCATGAACAGACCCAGCTTTTATCTTCCAAATTAGGTAGAATTTTCTCCTTGAATAGTAAAAAGGCAAAGAAATCTTTAACGATGTCCTTATTGTAGCAAATCTGAACAATCATGGAAACAAAACAGTTTTATCATTATCAATCTGAAAATAATCAGTTTGCATTCTTATCTGCTGCATGACTAAACAATGAAGTGAGTGAATCACCCAAAAAGGCCACTAACCCAAGAGCGGAACCAAAAAGCTAATAAACTTTGCCAAAACCAGTAATAAATAAAATATAGATCTGAAGCATGGCTTCAGATTTTTGAATATCCCTCCACAGACCGGCAACAATGCATTCTATTAGATTGTAGATCGGACAAGCTCAATGAATCCATATCATAAATAACTACAATGCCTTTCCTTGACACTGATCTCTCTCTGCTGCGAAGTGTGAATATCCAGATGCATTAACACAAAATAGAAGGTTAAAAGCATTAAAGTCCTCCATATTGAAGCTCCATAATGCAAGGGCATCTTCATATCCCACCTCACCAAATGATATTTGACTCTACATTCCACTTCCTTTTCCATGTGTGAGCACAGCATTGTGGCAAGCTAAATGAATTCGTTGGATCAATAATAGCAAAGTGCTTATCCGAGGAAGACATTGTGACTCAACTGTGGGGGCATCTAACGATGTTTTGGTGAGATACCTCTAGTTGGCAGTTTGTAATGTTATGAGGAAGTTCCATGGAAGGGGCCACAAGAGCTTGGAGAAGGGAAATAATGGCAACAGGTCCCAGTGACTAGCATTGTGTAAACTGGCAAGGGGCCGGACCCCAATGGCAACACCAAGTGGATCCTTGGCCAAGCAGCAATCTGTCCAAGGTTCAGGCAGTTTCCAGCAATTATTCAGCATAATCCTAAAATAAAGCAAGCACTTCAAAGATTGGAAAGATTTATACATGTATGTTAAGTTAGGTTGTAAGGTCTGCGTCTTCAATTTATGATAATTATAGTTAAATAAGATAATATAATCAAAATTGAGGTCATTAGATGTAGAAAAAAATGATGTCAAAATCGTTTTGGGTTCGGTTCAGGCCGCGCCTAAGGCGCTCCAGAGGCACACTGGAGCACGAAAACAAGTGGTGCCATGCCCAAGTCACGCTCAAGCGCGAAACCTAGTGGTGCCGCGGCCGAGGGGCCCCCAACTAGTGCTCAAGCGCCAGTCAGGATATTTAAACCCGTGCGCTCAGCTTTTCGTCATTTTTGTAGAAAGAGAAAAGAGAGGAGAGAGAGAGCGTGAAGGTGAAAAGAGAGAAGAGGAGATCAAAGCTTTCGGGTCCATTTTCGGGGTAGAGTTAGTTGAGAAACTTGTAGATCGGGTCGAAGCAAATGCACTTCTATACTTTTCTTTTTTATCTTGTTGCTCGTTTCTTACCGTTCCTTTCGGATATTTTTCTTCGAATACCCGTCCAAACTTAGATTTTGAAATATACATGTGTTAAATGTGCATATATGTCGATTTGCCTTCCGATTTTGAAGTATATGTGTGAAAAACGTGTATACATGCCGATTTCTCTTCTGATTTCAGAGTTTATGTGAAGCATTATGTTAAATCGGAAACCCTAACCCCATGCATGCTATGATTTCGAGTTATTATGATGTTTTATCACTTGTATTTCGTATATAATACTTCACATGTCCAGGCAATTATGTTGAGTCTTTTAAATGTGTGAATTTCCTTCCCGAAACGTCCCGTGTGTTAAGTATATGGACAGATATTGTGAAAATTGCTCATTTTGCATATTTTTGGGGAAATTCTTGATGTTGTCTAAACCCCAAACCCCAAATCTTTAAGAAAATTTGAACGATTAAATGTATATTATACACATAAAGCGGAAAATGCATGGAATTTAATGTTTATGGTCCAAGAATGATAATGTTTATGTTTTGTACAATGTAGTAAAATTTCCTCAGCTTTCCCTAAGTTCCATGTCAATTTATGCATGTATTTTGAAGTTATGTGAACATTGTATGACAAGAAACAAGTATATATGCATTAAAAAGAATCATGAAAGTATGAAATGAAACTTTGTAATTTGTTAAGATTTATGAATCGTTCTCCAATGGCGAAAACTAAGTGATCTGAAGCTAAGTGTGGAGTTTCCCTTAAGATAAGCTAAGAAATTGGATCAAGGATCGTTCAATGAGTAGTATTCTTTCGCATGCCTTAGGATAGTGCAATGATATATCGATGACTGCCCCTTTAGAACCGTGAGGGAAAGAAAAGCGGCTTCTGTCCCCATTTATAGGGAGACATGTAGACCGCCCACCTTTGGGTATTAAATAGGAGCGTGGGGCCTTAAATTGTGTGAAAGTATACACAATCTTTTCTTCAATAATCCGGTCATTTCGCTGGTAAGGCCTACCGGCTCTGGTTCCTAAAAAAAAAAAGTAAGATTTAAACATTTTTTTTGGCTAAATATAAAGATAAGAAAATTGGATAAGCATTATGAAGACTTTTGTACATATTCAAGCCTTTACACACGATCATGATTCCTATTTCCCTTCCAATATATATTTAAGTTAAAAGTACGTATGTTCCTTTGTATATTATACATTGCTGAGCAATTAGCTCACTTCCTTGCTATTTTTACTAACCTTCAGATAAGCAGGAGATGCAAGAGTTATTACCCGGCGAGCAAGATTGAAGAATTGCAAGAAATTAGGTTTGTTTATTCTGTTGTCGATGTATTATTGTATTTTGGACAGGTTTTAGCAATTTTATTTATTGTAGACTAGTTAGGATAGTTACGGACATGGTTTTTGATGTATTATGAATTTCCAGACGATGTTATTAGCCTGTGTGGTATTTTTGTATTGTTCGGAGCTGCCGGTTTTGTGATTGAGCATGGACAGGATTATTATTTTTGTATTAGATTATTTTTGTGGAAGTGAAATAGGATATTTCACGTTGTGTAGGTCATGGAGGAAGTTTGTTATTGATGTTTTTTGCTTCCGTGAATTTTATTGGATATGTATATATATATATGTTGGATTGATCTTTGGCAGGCATCTATCCATAACCAGGTCCGATGTCGATGTCGATATTTATATCGGTGTCGAAGCCACGAGTATGTGGCATTTGTTTTTAGGTCCTGTGTTTTGTAATCTTTAATATTTGAAGGATTTGGTAGAGGTATCGACGTAAAAGTCTCACGTCCAAATGATTATTTTATCTTCTGTTGTATGGATGTTTGATTATAATCAGGTTGTTGATGGATGTTAGGACGTGGTCTGTCACATAGGTTCCAAAGAACAAGGAGGTAAGCCGCCATTCTTCATGGAGAAGGAAGTTAGGTGCATGAGATTAGGTGCATGCTCCTATATTTTATAAAATAAACAGAAGCCTTACTGATGCAGAAAGCTATTTTGTGGAACGAAAAGCTACAGCAGTCATAGAAGCTTATCAGTTGTCCATAAATAGTGTCCTAGGACTTCATTTTCTCTAAGATCTTACAACCAACAAAAACCGATTGTCTCCAGTATATTTACCATATATTTACTACAAGCTGCAACATTCACCATGACCATTGCGAGACAGCCACAAAGCCGTAAGCACCCTAACATTTGCAGAGGATACACCAGCGATACCACGATACTGCAATTTAAACTATGATATTGACGGTCTTATGCAACTTTGAGGGCTACAGGCCTTACTAGTTAAATATATTATATGGATTATATATTATACAATTAGTTAAATAATTTGTTAAATGTCTGTTATTAGTTAAATATAGTACACAATTAGTTTGTTATTTAGTTCCCGGTTTGTTACTCAATTATGGGCCATGTGGTTTACTACTCTGTTCAGTCAGTTTCCAACTGAATTAGTAGGATCTTTACCATTTTTACCCAAGTGCTACAGTGAACGGAAAGAGAAGAGATCTTTTCCCTTTGCTTTTTCTCTGTCTGTCCTTTCTCCCTACCTCTCTGTCTCTCTCGACTTTCCCCTCACTCCCTCTCCCTCGTTCCCTCTTTTCCCTGTCTTTTCTCTCTGCCTCTGTCAGTTTTCCTCTGTCTCCCTCTTCCCCCTCTATTTCACACTGCAGAACTCCCCTCCCCCTTATTCTCCAAGATTCCTCCACGGCTTCGTCTTCTTTTCTTCAACTACAGGTCGCCGAAGCTGGTGCACGCATCATTTAGCTTTTACTGGTATTCAATAAGTTGTGCTTATTCTCAATCAAGTCATTATGACAGTTCCAGCAGTGACATTTGAGCAATGTACACTACAGCAACGTATATTTGAACAAGTTTCCTTTGCCAGCAACAATTTAAGTACGAGTGCACCATAAATTATTGGCCAAGTTTAGCACTCATTCACCTTTAGCTAAATTTTTCTTAGTTTTTCTGTCACCCCAGTTCAAGCCATTAGTTTATAAGGGGTCAATAGGTTTAAGCCCAGACCACTAGGACATCTAAAACCTGTGTGTCAGGCATCATGTGTACTTCTTTTCATTTCAGTTGGCCTCCCGGCCAAGTTTCCTTCTTTGCTAAATTGTCTCGACCAAATCTTCATGTACTTTTCATTCAGTTGGCCTCTTGGCCAAGTTTCCTTCTTCCTAAATTGTCTCGACCAAATCCTCATATTAGATGAGTTGAACCATTTTGGCATGAACTTTGTTGTCTGGCACACCAATAAACATCACAACCTCCCACATCTTTTGATAGTAATCAAATTTCAAAAGCACGATTATTAAATATTTCAAGGTATGAAAAAGTTCTAATGTTTGAAAATATAAAACAATATTTTCACACCTTTTCGATCTTGTACTTGATTCTTTCTTCAGCGTTTGCAAACTTTTCCTTCCTTTTCTTCCCCTTAGCATTGAGACGTCGCGGGTCTCTTGTATTAGCTGCTTTTCTCAGCTGCTTCTCTCTCTTCCTCTGCAACTTCAGCCTCTTCTTCGTCTTCCACTTCTCTTTCTTTGGAGGATCGATTTCGTGTGTCTCAAATTTGAGTTTTCCTTGAGATACCACCAAGTTCACGGAACCATAACTCAAATATCTGAAAATCGACAGTGCATTTGGCTTGTCTGGAGAAGGCGATCTTGTGGGAGTAGTAAAAATTGATTTGGGGTTTTGGAAGCACAACCTGGAATGAGAGAAAAATGATGAATAGTTGAAAGTACACGGCAGTTAAAATTCAGAGAAAGGGAAAGCACCTTGGGGAGAGAGAGTCGGATGGTGGAATTTTGTGCAGTGGGAAGCTAGCAACTCGATAAATGCAACACCACAAGGACCGAAAACCTCTCATTATTCAACAGTTCCGTCATCCTCAGATAACAATCAACAATTACCACTACATGAAAACAGGAAGGCGGAATAAATAGTTAATTACAACCTGAAATCAAATGAAGAACAAAATGCGGCACCAAGTTCAGAAACTGAATCGCCTTCACGGCCGAATTGACGTTTCCGTTGGGGGATGCTGATAAGTGGGTACTTCAAACATCGACCACGATGACTAACAGGTATCTGCACTGCTGAAAATCAGCAACTCATGGCTCGACTGTTTTACGAGACGAGGAGCCGGCCCGATCGAGATAGGCAGGCCTAATCTCCAAATAAATCCAAGCCAAGAACTGAGGGAAGTAATTGTAAATTACAGGGAAGAATATTTACCATATACCACTTCGAATCAAACTTTTAAACGCCTAAACCAAAATGATCCAATGAATCCCTTGCCACTAAAAAATGAGAATAATTTGATTACTGGTAATCGATTTACCCATTTTCAAAATTACTTGGCATGGTCCAAATCCATGCAGATAGCCCTAAGGGCCATAAACAAAATAGGCTTTCTTAATGGAAGCATTTTAGTACATACAAATTTTGACAATTCTTTGATGAGGGCTTATGAATATTGTAATGGTATTGTTATTTTGTAGGTCCAAAACTCCATCAAATCTAGCATTATGTACTGCTAAAATTTGTCAAGACCTAAAATAATTACTTACTATAGATTGTTTAATTTAAAAAAACTTTAGCTATTCTTTTTTGGAAACAGAATTCAGTAAATTTACATTATGGTAAATTTAAAATTTTGCGAGATAATTTTCATTTATAACCTGATCCTAAGGGGTGAAAAAATTAAAGTTCTATTGGATAGATATGAACGAGAATATGTGATACAACGATTGATAGGTTTGAATGAATATTATGCTAACACAAAGGGATTATGTATTGTTATTAGCTTTCCTCCATCCCATAAATGGAGTATTTTCTATTATTAAACGATAAGATAAGCAACATCAGATATTTTCTTCTATTCCCACTTCTAATCCTATGACTCTTGCTATTAAGAAGAGTATAAATAATTCCAAAATTATAACTAATTATAGAATAAAAAGAGCCTTCTATACCCATTATTAAATTTCAAGACATATTCTTACTAACTGTTTTAAGACGATAATAGTGGAGCTTCCTTTTTATATGAACTATAACAATTTAGGATATTTGATCGAAAGATATTATAAATTCAAAGGATATCCACTAGGA
Organism: Nepenthes alata; assembly: GCA_028571085.2. Taxonomy (NCBI): domain Eukaryota; kingdom Viridiplantae; phylum Streptophyta; class Magnoliopsida; order Caryophyllales; family Nepenthaceae; genus Nepenthes; species Nepenthes alata. The sequence continues at coordinate 35,522 of JAOVVI020000201.1, forward strand.
TATAAAATTATATAAAAAAGAAAATTTTAATATCTCTGTGAATCAGCCTATCATTTTGAGCATAAATAAACAAATACAAGAATATAACGATAAAGTTGTACTTACAAAAACACAATTTCAACTACTAATGAGTTTGCTCCAATTGAAGGGTGCCACCACCCCTTTACATTTGGCCAATCAAGATCAACTGACTTTAAACCCCAAAAATGAATAGTATATCCATTTGTCTCTTTTTTTTATAAGCACATATTATTCGAGGAATTAACACTTGGATAATAGACGTAAAAGCCATCAAATATATAATTTATAGAGGATTCTTTTTATATATTTATAATCTTATTTTATCAAATTACCCACTAGAAGTACAGCCCGTGACTAGTCTTAAAATGGTAAAGTATACAAATAAAATCATTCTAAAAAAATATTGATTGGAGGCATAAGAAAGATCAAGATACTTTCTAATTATTGTCGATGATTTTTTTAAAAGTACTTGTACTTATCTTCTCAAGAATAAATTTGATACTAAAATTTAATTGGAATCATTTTATAATTTGATTAAAATTCAATTTAAGACCAAAATAAAGAATTTAAGAAGTGACAATGGAGTCAAATTTTAAATAAGTAAATTTTTTAACAGAAAAGTACTATTTCACCGAAAGACTTGTTTGTAGGCTCCACAACAGAATGAAATTATTTAACAAAAGCATTAGTATTTTATAAATGTAGGTAGGGTTATAAAATTTTAAGTTGTAGTTCATTTAAAATTCTACAGTAGTTATATTCTCACTACTGTACATATTATAAAAATAGGACACCAACACTCCTTTTGAAAAATAAAACTCCTTACAAATTCCTGTTTCTCATCAGACCAGATTACAAACAACTGAGATTTTTTATGCTTTTCTTTTACCCCTTCTCATGAAAGAAAGAAAAATGAACCAAGAGGAAGCAAGTGTGCTCATTTTGGTTATCCTTCTGGATTAAAAGGATACAAACTTTTAAATCTTGAAAATATTGTGACATTTTACTCTAGATATGTATTTTTTATGAAAATGTTTTTCCTTTCAAAACAGACCCTTCAGGCATTCATGAATCGGGTCAAGACACTGATCATGCCTTCAGAGATAGGCCTACAGAGACTATGGAAACTGGTTCTCCTTCCTCACAAAACCGAGAACATCAGAACACTCCTAGTTCACCTCCTATAATTCTAAAAACAGAGGACCATGGCAACTAACAGACTCCAGCAACTACCAATAATCTCATCCAAGCAACAAATAATTCAGGACTGTTAGAATCAATACATGAAGATGGAACCTCCACCCTTCCAGGTTCATCCACAAACGAAACAGAACCTCAAAGGACCATTAGAATCAGAAGAGCCCCTCAGTATTTGCAGGATTGCTGCTGTCAACAAGTTCATCTCACTTCAAATATGAATCAGTTGCAGAAGAATGAAAGTATTCTTTCAGGTAAACTCTCTACTTTGACATCATCTATCTCATATTACAGACTATCACCTAACTTTCAAGTTTTCTCTAGTTCCAATTCCAATTATGTTATCAGTGAACCAAATACTTATTCTCATGCCATTGAAAAACCCAATATGTGTGAAGCTATGGAAGTTGAGTTAGGTGCTCTGGAAAGTAATAATACTTGATTATTAGCAACCTGCCACTAGGAAAAAGGCAATCAGTTGTAGATATATCTATAAGATCAAGTATCGAAGTGATGGAAGCATTGAAAGACATTAAGCTAAATTGATTGTCAAAGGATACAATAAACAAAAAACGTTTTCTTCTTTTGCTAAGCTTGTTACGGTTCGATGTTTATTATCCATTACAGTAATAAAAATTTGGCATTTATACCAATTTGACATTAGCAATCCTTTACTACATGAGATCTTGATGAAAAAAATTACATGAAAAAACCTTTTGGTTATAACAAAGAAAAATTGCATCAAATATGTGGACTTCTCAAAAGCATTTATGGACTCAAACAAGTATCAAGACAATAGTCTTCTAAATTTCATATTGCTTATTGATTTTAGGTTTATGCAATCTGTTATATTATAACCTATTCACTAGATAAGATGACAACTCATTTATAACTTTGTTTGTTTATGTGAATGACATCTAAAAAAGAATAGGAAATTTCTAATCATAATTCGTTTAGACCATTTATAAATAATAAAAGTAAAAGATCTATAAACATATAATACATATAAAGTACATCCGCTTTTAGAAATAAACAAAAATAGATATCACGAAACTAAATATAATATAATAGATAAATATCAAGTATAAATTTTGATGACGAAAAAAAATCTTAAAAACTAGTCAGTTTTCAAATAAAACTCTCTAAACTTCTCCAATTAGGGGAAGTAATATAATATAAAAGTTAACATATAATTTAGATAGTATAGATATACTAAATTTTAGTTAACTTACTTCTAACTCATAATTCCTATCAAAGAATTTTTTAAATTTGCTCATAACAACAAAATCAAAAAGTTTTTGATTTTATTATTAAACTTGTTTCACTTATTAGTAAATCTCTACATACTATTGGAATTCAATGTCTATGCCACCAATGCAAATTGAAAGTTTGTAGGCTTGAACAAATATATAAGTATTGGAGAAAAAAGGATGGGTGAGGAAACCTTAATTTTATCTCAGGAGAATAGTTTATTTTTTCTAGCAATGAATTTCATTTTACTATAAACAATGAGAGCTTAAGGGTGTGTAGTTGATTTTTTTCTCTCATTTTTATGAAGAGAAGAAAAATATTTGTAAAAAGGGTTGATATTAAGTCAAAAATCTCACGTCTGAAAAAGAAGCAATGCTATAACAATCATGTGCTACACAAGGGGTGCATCAAGTGCGAAGGCATGCATAGGTGAACGCAAGAGCATTATATGAGCACGTATCAGCCATAGATATGCTAAAACAATATCGTTTATTTACGATGTAAATATCTATTAAGCTCAAGTATTCTGAACCAATTGTACTCATGCGTGATACAGGCACCTATTGCACAACATTCTTGACAGACTGTACTCATGCGTGATACAGGCACTTATTGAGCAACATTCTTGTGCAATAGGTATTCTAGATTAGCCGTGTGCTCCACATGGCGTACATTAGCCACAGGTATTCTAGATAGAATTGTGAGCTTCTGGCCCATCAAGGCCCAAAAATAAGGCCCAATTAACTGAGTGGCCCATAGAGCCGATCGAGCCAAGCCGAGCCGTAGCCAGCTGTGTCACCGAGCCGGATCTGAGCCGTCTTTGAAACGCAGAGCAAAATGCTCGTTCGTCTTCCTCGATCAATTTCGTAAC
>JAOVVI020000202.1:0-20183 GCA_028571085.2 Nepenthes alata
AATGCCATCATGGGGTGATGCGGTGCATCTACAGTGTCCAAGCACTAACGAAGGAGTAACATGGTCAAGGATTGATGTACGTGGACATTGACATCAAGGGAAAACCCATGGTAGCAATGCTATACACGGGGGTGATGCACAACTTCATGATGATGGACGTCATGAATAAACTTGATTTGGTTATAGAGATGGGCCAGGTAAAGATGGTGAACTCTACCCCTCTCCCTATCTGAGGAGTTGTGCGAGACATGCCGGTGAAGATTGGAGGCATGTGAAAGAAGTTGAACTTCATGGTGGCGGACCTAGATGACTCCCCACTCATTTTAGGTGTCGAGTTCTTCCACTTAGCCAAGAGCATAGTGATTCCGTGGGATAAATGCCTATGTGTCATGGATGATGACGAGTCACCATACATGGTGGGACTTCTTCGAGAGGAACACTTGAAAAAGAGGGTGCCAATTCTTCTGCAAAGGATTGGTGCCATTTGGTTGCTCCAGGAGGAGTCAACATTGGACAAGTCTTGCTCGAGAGAGGATGATAGATAATGATCGGGTCCAAGGTCGAGTGGTGAGTAGTAGTCGTCCAAAGTTCAGCTAAGTCAAGGGATGAGGCGTAGGAGGCAAAGGTGAGGAAGACCAGAGCCATAGGATTGTGATTCCTTTTCATGACGAGAGTGTCTTGAAAGCAGGTGGAAAGAGTGGTGGGATAGCCGAGAAGTATAGAGGTATACACCATGCAGACCTAACATTCAAACAGATGACGCTCGCATGTATAGTTTATATGTACAAATAATTGTGTAGGAAATTTTAGATAGTTCTAGAGTAATTTAGAGAATTATAGAAAATGAGGGACCTGCACTTACTTTAGAATGTTCTGAAGTAGGGAGGATGTGGGAGGTTTTACAGTATTCTAAAGGAAAAATATTTATTTAAAATACTTTAGAAGATGAATTTTAGCCATTCATGGTAAATGATGGAAAGATGATCCTAATTATTGGTTGAGGATGTGTCATTCCTATATAATGAGATGAGCTAATCTTATCTGGGATAAGCTCAAGAAGCTGAATAAGCTCAAGAAGTTAAAGAGCAAGCGATTCAAGCAAAGCCAAGTGAGGTAAAACTAGGGGTGGTGTCTAACCGAGAGGATGTCTAGTCTTGAAGAGCTTGAGGGGTAGCTATTCGGGTGAGCTTGCGGAAGTAAGTGTTGGTGAGATGTTCCATACTCTTGTATTCAATTTTTACAATAAAGAGTATTTTTTCCCAAAATCTTGTGTTTCTACAAATTTTGGGGTGAGAATATCGAGAAAGGTTGAGTTGTCTACATCACATGAGTTGTGCTAAGTAAGTGTCGTACGGGTGACCGATAGAAAGTGTTATCGCTTGACACTGTGCTGCGTTTTGTGTTTAGGCCCCAGGTACCCTTTGTATCTTAATGCACATTGTGCCTTTAACAACATTGATATACATATCTCATAAATTGGTGTCTCACTTCCATCAATCCTTTGCCTATGGCCTGTGCCTTGTGCTAGGCCCCAAGGACCCTTTTTGCCAACCCCTTGGGACCTTTTGTGCCTTGGTATACCTTTAACAACGCTGACTCCAAGCAATGCTAGAACAACTAAATTTGGTCAAGCAAAGTCCTGTGTAGTCATTTGATTTGACACCCCTAACTCTGATAGTGGACCATTAGTTTGATTACATTGGAGTTTATTTTTCTTCTGATGATGCATCATCTGTTAAACATACGAGGGACAACCCAGTACTACGCTTGTGAACAAGGCTAGTTGAGTAGACTAGTGAGTTGCTTACCCTTGGCTTGGTGACTTATAAAGCTAAAAGTAATTTCTTCTTGGTTTGTGAAGCTTCAGTAATGTGCTTTAACAAGTTTCTTGCCAACTGAACGTGGTTGTACTGAGCAGCTTGGTTTACCAGGCAAGTATACATTGAGTTGTGCATTTGGGCTGCTTAGGCTAGGATTGCTACACTTTATTACTTTGCTAGCTCAAAAGAAAGAATGAGATTGCATGATGCCTGATAGAAGTTCATGAGATGTGCTCAAATGAGATTCTAATGAAGAAATCCTCAGATGACTATGAATAGTTGGGCTTATGTAACATCCCTACCTAGCGAAGCTGTCGTTGCACCCTGGTGATGCCTATCATCATATAACTTGGAAGCAAGGATACCTCCCTTGGGATGGCTTGTTGGTGTTCATAACCTGTCAGATATCTACATTCTCTGGACACGTTGGGACACGTTTAGGACATTCTTAGGACATGGTTGATATAAACTAGGCTATTTGACAAAAATTAAATAAGTTTGGGCGTCGTTGAAGAATGAAAAGACAAAAATTTTATTTTTTCTGGCCTATAATTTTAGAACTTCAACCCTAGGTGAATGAGAGAAATAAAAAGTAGACCCCAAAACCAAAATAGGCATTTATTCAGAATCCATCAGAGTGAGAGAGAAGCAGCTGACAAAGAAGTGAAGGTACTGATAATGATGCGAGCTCACAACAATTACTGGTGGTTTTTAAGGAGTTCATGACAGTAGCTGGTGATGGACTCAAAGGCTGCAACTACCTTTCCCCTAAAGGCTACTGCCTTTTTTTGTTCGGTAAATTGCCAGTTTATGAGCTCATACTTTTGACTAAACAACTTAGAGGCAATTAGAACGTGCACGGTTGAATGTTGATTGCTAAATTTGTGTAAAATGCTGTTGTTTGATTAGTTAGTTCCTTACATATAATAAAACTATGAAATCCTTAATATAATAAAACTATGAATTTAAATTAATGCATCTCTACCACATCGTGTTCTAATTTTTAAAACAATAACATGTCGCTGTGTGCCCGTGACAGTGTTGTTCCATAACCATGCCTTGTGTCCATGTCTATGCTTTTTTTCCACCAACACATCACCATTATCCAGGTAGCTCCAGTCCTACACATCACCATTATCAAGGTAGCTTCCGTCCTGCACCCATGCTTTGGTGCATTATTCACTCTGCAGTTCACCATTCTTTGGTTTTACTTGAATGCATCTGTGAACCACAAAAACTACTAAAAATGACTAGTTAGTGCCGAGGAAGACCGTCAACATCAGAAAAATTGAGAACATGTTCCTGCTTTACAAAGACACTTTGTTCCTTGATATGTAATCCATTCACAAGCCCAGTGGAGAGTTTTGTAAATCACACGCTTGACAATATCATGATGAAAGTATTAGATTTAGAGAACTTCACCCAGATTTGATGCATATAATGTCTTCTGTCTGATTTGAGGTACTCTGAGAACAATTGCATAAAGTTTTCGTGTTAGCAGATGTGTTAGCCAATTGCCTGAATAGAGATAAGGATTGATTTCTTCATGAATATTTACTACTTGTTCATGTTTCATCAAATAAGGTGATTGTTGCTTTCTTTTTGTCTTCTATTTTTCCATTTTTTGGGGTTCCGAAGCATTGAACCAGTTTCCATGGAAATCCCTTTTTGCCCCATTGCTGCAACATGAATGAGTTTTATGTTATCTTACAGTATTCCAAGGATGTTGAATGAGGACTAAAATATAAAAAAAAATTCGGGATGGCAGTTGTTGGGGGAGTGTCTCATTTCCTTTTTTGAAGTAGTAGGAGTTCTATGAAATTTAGCTTAGTTTGATCCATTAACTCTCTCATTTTCTTTTTAATAAATATTAACTTAATATACTTTATAAGGCAGGCCGTCTGTAGATGTGCATGAGCAATATATTTGATATATGCATGGCCATCTTTCTAGAAATATCAAGTAGTGATATAAAATTTTGCAACTTGAATATTACTCCTAGAAACACAAATGTAGAAAGTACTAATTTGAAATTGCTGCAAAAAATGAAATGCCATATTATTTTTCATTCATTTTGAAATGATGGAAAGCAAAGAATTTTGTTTACATATCCACCTAGTTTATCAACTTTCTGGGAAATGACACAAACAAGTACGTCATCAGAATGAAGTGATCAAAACATTATGTTTTGCTTATTGATGCTTTAATTGGTGTCTTACGGGATTTTGTTGACATGGCTTGAGATGTAGTTGGATGTACTGATGCTGCTATGCTTCTTCTATTTTACTAGTTCTCTTTCCTTATTATTTGCTTCGTGTTCTTTTGATGACTGCATCGCCACCAGTTGGATACTTCTATTTTTTCTTTGGTCTTCTCATTGATTTCATCAACTGCCATAACTCCTGCTGTGCCCTTTTGTAACTTGTTAAGGTGTTCTCTGTTTGTGTGTGTGGAACTCTGTAGAACTACTACTGTAAGCTGCTGCTCTAACTACTTTTTATGTCATTTCTCTTCCTGTTCATCTGTGTCATTTATCTGTCTGCAATCCTTATTCAATGGCACTGAATGAATCCTAGAATTGTCTTTCTTGCTTGCACTGTATTCTTTCCTTTCCCTCTATCTGTATTGTCTCAGAAGATGCTGTAAGAATTTCCAATTTTGACAAAGCCTGTGTCTGTGATTAATAAATTTAGTGCATGGATGCCATATTTTCTTTCTTGAAGTCTATTTGACTTAAATTTGTTTAATTATAGAACAGTATGCATAATGTTGTTATGAAGTACGCTAGGAATGCACTCATGGGATTGCTTTGTGAGTCTCATAGCTGACTATTTGGCTTCATTTTATCGATGATGGAGCAAAGAATTGCTGCTGTCAAGATTGAGCTATCATCATTCATAGTAAATGATAAATAGAAGAAACTGACAGCAAGTCAACACATTCTTAGTTTTGAGCTGCAGTTGCAGTTTCTATTGGATTTTTGCTGTCATGGCCCATTGTAGTGATATCATAATGGTCATGACTACAGCCGTGAATTATTAGCAATGACTGGAGGGTTGTCCTCAAGGCATAGAAATCAAGAAATTGAGAAAAATAAATGACAATTCAAAGATATAAAAAGAAATTGGTATGTTTTGGTAATTTGAAATATGTATTATCATTAGTTGTTATTTTCATGTTTTAATTGAATTTTAAATTGTATGACAGAAAAATATTTACTACATTGTTTATCAGTAATGCATCAATATGTCACATATATATTGTTATTGATAATAAAAATCATGTGTCATACAAATAAATATTTAACATAAGATGAGCATATACGAAGAAAATATTTATTTTTAATGAGTTAATAATTAATAAAAAATAGGGAAAAATGTATCCAGCCGATCTATATGACTTTGTATGGCATTTTATCGGCAGTATTATTCTGTGCTGGGCCAATACACATGTGATATGCATCAGTTGTGCAGTGTTTGTCTATTGCCGCAGCAGACATTTATTTCCTAGATACTCTTCGGCTGATATGATATATCTTGGCCAGTATTGACTCCATAATTCAATAGTTTTAGCAATCTCCTCATTTATGCGTCAAATAATTTGCTAAACTAGTAATTTGTGCACAAACCTAATGCGCCCCAAAGCTATCCTGTTGTTGATGGAAAATTTCCCTTTCTTTATTCTTCAAATTTTCTGTATCGAAGATTTATTTGTTGTTGTTGCCATCATTTTTCAATTTATTTGGCAGTGGAAGCTATATCTGTTGTTGACATGGCCAGGGGCCTTCTGTTAAATATTAGAAGTACCTGGCCACAGTTCAATCATTGGCACTCTTGCCACTTTCATCTTTTTTATGATGATTCTTTGCCTCTGTATCTTTGTAATCAACCTTTTGTTGCTTGTTTTTGTACAGTAGTTGATCCGATAGCTAAAATATCTTTGATGTCACTTCTTGAAAATGTGTGGACAGTGCCTCTTTTATCTCATATGCTATAACTTATGGTTGTAACTTTTGGCTTGTGTTTTCCCAAGGAATTCTCTCCTGGATCCAATGGAAGAATGACCACAATGGGAGTGTATGCTCGAGATTTACTCCTTGGACAGGTCAGGAATCCTAAACATCTATTGCACGAGTCACAGATTAGTTTACCACTAGCTTCATTTGCTGACCATTTATTTTTTTTTCAAATATTCTCTTGTGTTCTCTAATGAAGTGTCATCCCTTTGTTCCCCTTGTGTACCAAGCAAGCTTAATATGTCGGCATATGGATGTCTGCCACATTTTCTTGTTCAGGCACTACATTTCAGCTTTCTTGATGATGTTTCTTATAAAAAATTCAGGTCTGGAAGCTCCTGAAAGGTCATTTTCAGGTTTGGAACTTTCTAGGTCTTGCTATGGCGCTTGGTCATTTGCCCTTTATTCCAAGTACAATTTGAAATTCAATCGGACTAAATTGATTGGTCATGCATTATGCTTATTTTGCTTGAATTCTCAATTCAGGAACAAGTGTGTTATTTTACTTAATCAAGGAATATTAGTGTTTAATTCTTTTGCATTCAAGGGTAAAACAATTTACAGGCTCTGGCAAATTTTAGTCTTTTCCAGCTCTGAAAAAAATGTAAGGTTGACCTTTTTATCCAAATGAATTATTATGCGTCCATCATGTGCTTGTCATGTGATAAAATCATTGAACAGCCAAACTCATCTTGAGGTCTTCTTGGCTAGTTTATCTGGATTCTCCAAGTATGTATGAGGAAGACAAAAGTGAAATAGGAGTTTAGCAAAGATTATTACTGCTGATTTTTGGTTGAGTGGATTGGAAGGCTATGAATTATGCATGGACAGCAGGGTTTAATGATGTTTGGGATGCATTTTTGTATGTCAAGTTTTAATGCTTTAACTCCTCTAGTATTTCTTTTTGGAAATGGAGAATTCATATTTGAAATCTACCACCGGCCATGAGAAATTGTGGTGTCATCTGACTGCTAGGAATCCCATTTGATTATGAATTTCTTAAAAATAAAGTCAAGAGGACTCTGCTTGGTATCCATTGCAAATTATTTGACAGCATTATATGATTTCCATTATGAAAAGCTAGGGCTGGGTGAGAGAATTGCTTGATTTGCTGTTGCAATCGATTTTGTTGATGTTGTTAGTGTGTGTTATTGAGGAGATCTTATCCGGCAGTTGGGCTTTTCCTGCTTTATTTTACGAGTTTATTTTAGATCAACATAAACTTATAAACCTTTGTCCTTTTATTTGAGTAGTTATTGGACCGGAATCTATGGGTCAATGATATTTTATTAAAACCTGTCTCTTTAAGCTATCTCATATAACTCTGATTGCGGAAGAATAATTGTTATGGAGCACAACAGAAGTGTACCTTCTCGCTGCTGACATGGAAGGAATAAAGTTTAAAAGTTTTTAAAATGCTTGGGTAAAGCTATGGCATCTGATCCAACCTTTAAAAAAAAACATTCTTTATTTGAATTCATTCAAATCAAAATGTGGTTTATCACAAAATTATTCTCATTCAGTTGCTACTAAAACTGAAAGGATTAATTTTGAAAATATCACACAAAAAATATAAGAGGAAAACTGCTCTATGGGTGTCCCTCTCATCTTCCTCCAAAAACCACCCAATGCCCTCTGCCATTGCTGCTGATGACATCTCCTTTTCTGGGTCTCTCACTCTCACCCCTCCACTTCCCTGCTTTGCCTTTCAGTAGTGTAGGTGGTGGCATTAGATGAGTGGTGGGGTAGATGAGAGAGAGAGAGAGAGAGAGAGAGAGAGAGAAAGAGATGCTTGGAGGGGGCAGGCGGGCAGGTGATCATCAAGCAGTGGGGGATCAGATAACGGGTTGGGAGTGAGGTTTAAAGAGCCTTTCTCATAGAAGCGGCCGGGTTGACCCCAAAGGCCAAATTCTATGGTAGATTGGGCCTTGAGAGATCTTATTAGGTATTTAATAAAAAAAAAGAGGAGTATGCTGATCAGCATGAGGGTCAAAACACTTCCTAGTTATAGAAGAGTTGGAAATGCTTCCTAACTTACTGAAATCTGGGTTGAAGCTTGTTATGTAGGCACTCCGGTTAGTCTAGTGTTGATACTGGATTATGAGTTTCTTTCCTTGGATATCTGCTTTGTATCCTCTTATTTTCTCCACTGCTTCGATTTCCCCCTTTTTTCCTGTACATTTATTAGAAATTTAAATATTTTAGTACTGTTTTTTTATAAGAATGTTTTAATAGTATCTGGATGAAAAGTGAGGATTCCCTGCCTTTTCTGACAATTGGGGAAAAAGGTGGGCTCTGGTATAAATTGGGGCCGAGTTATGTCTTTTATTTAGGGAATTGGTGGGATGACTACATTTTGTGCATGTGCTTGTGGGCATCGGTGACTTTGGTTTTCATGGGCAAGAGTATTAGTACATGGAACATTGCCACACAAGGGCCTTGCTAATTGGACTGGCAAGTTCCGCATCATTTTTGGTGAACTGAACATTTAGAAACCGAATCAGACGAAAGCTATTGAATGGATGCCATGTCCCAGCCTCAGTAAGCAGGATTAGCTTGCTTATTTCATCAAATCTTATTTCATTCAAAATTGCTTTGCATTTCATATTATCATAAAAACTATGCTCTGAAGCAGTTTTTGATGTGTTATTGCAGTACTACTTTGACACCCTTTTCCCTCGCATCCCAGTTCCGGTGATGAGGCAGATTGTAGCCAACCTAGAAAAGATGAAGCTTCCTGCCAAGATCTCTGGTGCTACAGGAGACAACAGTCGCCAAGGATCTGAAGACACTGCACGTCGACCTCCTTCTGTCAAAGCTGCTCTTTCGGTTTCATTTGGCCAGCGTGCACCTCACCGTGCTTCTACTAGGGACTCTTCCCCTGTACGGCGTGCCTTACCTCCGCCTGCTTATGAAAGAAATGGTACCGAGGATTCACGACGGTCTCCCAGCAAGCAATGTAGTCAGAGCCATGAGTTGTCTGATCGGGAGTATCCGGACCGAGATGGGGACCAAGGGAGGGGCCGAGATCGAGACAGAGACAGAAAAAGATACAGGGATAGAGAGAGACGCAGCGACAGAAGTAGAGACCATTATGCGGACAAGGACAGAGATAGAGAGCTGGAGAGAATCCGGGATAGAGACAGGGGATACGAGAGAGACAGAGACAGGAGGCCTGATTATGATAGACGGTTGAGGCATTCAGAGAGAGAAAGGAGCCGAAGGGATTCTGAAGGAAGCAGGCATAGAGAAGGTAGCTCTCATAGAAGTCGGAGCAGGAGTAGAAGCCGAAGCTTGCAAGCTCGAAACGAGCGTCACGAATATCAGTCAAGCTCTCAAAGAGATGACAGCAAAGAGAAGGCAGCGGCTGTGTCCAGCAACTTGGCCAAGCTTAAGGATCTGTACGGTGACCTGGGCGATCCAAAAGGTGATTCTGGTGGGGAGAGAATGTGTAGCCGGGATAATGGTGCCGATGAGGTTATTCGGTTAGGTGGGTCCACCTGGAAGTAGTAATGAACGGTGGAAATATGCGCCTGTGATTGTTGACAAGGCAACATGATTCAAGCCAAAACATCGAATCAAAAATTGCACCAACACTTAATTTTTATTCTTGATCAAGTTATTCTGCCCATGTTGCTTGTTCTGCTGTGTATTATATGATACTTCCGTTTGTTGACTTTTTATTTTTACTTCATGTATGAAGTCATGAAAACTCAATCTGTTAAAGTTGATTGAAACTTGCTAACCCTAATTTTGTAGGGGCCTTCGTCTCACTTTAAGGAGTCTTGGCATGTCTGCTTTCCTGAAGCGAATGGCCTTGTTATAGTCTTTCTGATGTGCTAGATTTGGTACTCCATGGCAACAGTTGCTGTGGCGATACAAGTCTGGATGACCCGCGTGTACTGTTCAGAACTCATTACATAATATTTTTAAGGGTGTGTTAGTCCGGAAGGGCTCAAAATCTGAACATATTTTGAGCTAATGTGGATTAATGTAAGACTAGTCATCCAATTCCTGAGGGTGGGACCCAAATGGGCTCCTCAGATCTTTGACAACGCGGCCTCAGTCTGCCTCGCTCTGCACCCGGTCAATCTATTCCGAGCACCTTGGCTCTTGAGATCAGCCTGGCATCGGGCCTGGTGCACGGCCATAGGGTGTGTCCATGGGGCCAATTGGGTCTATCTGGACTTCTTGTTATTGGTCCTCGGTCTCTTTGAACTCTAGGGTTAACTCGGCTCACACGGTTAAAAATTTCATCCTATTGTTGTTGGTTCCCATCGATGTAAGACTAATCATCCAATATGCTATAAACTTTTGTGCGTGATATATAAAGGTTATGAGAAGCTTAAAATGAGCTTTAAGTCACCTATGGGTCATATGGTGGATCCAATCTCGAAGAAGAGATAATCATGGACGTAACGACTTGTTAAGATGTCAAATTACACAAGCCGAATGAATAAATTCTCGAGATACTTAGGCCGACTTGTTAAGATGCCAAATTACACAAGCCGAATGAATAAATTCTCAAGATACTTAGGCCAGGAATGGCATGAATGAATAATGAGAGATTAACAAGCAGGAATGTCGCAGACGAAGAGGGAAGTATTGGATTAAAATTTTAGGATGGCCAAGCGAGAGATTTATCTAATAGCATAATTTAATATTTGTCCTACCATAGATTTTTGGCGACATAATAACAAAAATACTTATGATGATATCTTAAAATTATTTTATTTTCATAAATATTTCAAAAAATTATCTAAAAGAAATAATTTTTTAATGTCTTTTACTATTTTTCTCGCGTAAATAACATTTGCGGAAGAGACAAAAAATTGTTGCGCAAATTGGAAAATGCCCCGAGCGGTGCTGCGGAATGCAAAAAGACAAATGTTTGCTTTTACTCGGTCATGGTGAATAGAACGTGGGTCGACACAAACGGGCCTGATGCTGCAATTATTTCCCATTATTAGGGTTCTCAATCTTCGAACGTTTCAACGATTTCATCTGTTCTCTATACCAATTATCGAACGAGGAAAATCCGGCTTCTCGGAACCTGTTAATCTTGCGATTCCCCTTCATCTTTTCTGGTAATGAAAATGCAGAGCTTTCGATTTCCCTTTCTTGCGAATTGCCTGTACTCAAATAGCAACACGTAGATTAGTCGATTCCATCGCATTCCTTATCTGGATACTCAAAATTGTGAAATTTGTCATCGATTGTTTTCTGGGTTTTGTTAACGAATCTGGCAAAGTTATATGGTGGGCGGGGGGTTTGCTAGCCTTGGGGATTTTGATAGTTGAACAATGCATCGATTTAATATCTTCGGCGTGTAAATTCGCTTGAAATTGCATTTGTCAATCATCTAATTTCAGATCAATTTGCAAGTCTTAACTTATATATCTGTTTGAATTTTGAGGTGCAGGAAAAAATGAGATCATGTTGAGTTCAATTACAGAGTTTCTTGGATTAGGCTAGTATAATTGGTTGGATTGGGAAAGTAAATTTCTGTTCATTTTTTGGGTTTTCTCTTTTTGGTTAGCTCTTCTGTTAGGGAGAGGGTTTTCAGTGGTTACTATGTCATCCTCAGAGAATCAGGGCTTTTCCATGTCATTAGCATCGTTTGGACGATCAATTTGGGGTACCAGCCGTGAAGAGGTTCATTCTGTCCCATCGATTCACGAATCCACAGCTGAAGATGAGGATCTTCAATCATTTCAGCGTGATGTTTTGAAACGATTTCATGATCTTTCCTTAGTAAACGATGATGAGTTTCTATCCCTTGCTTGGATGAAAAAGCTTTTGGATGCATTTCTTCGCTGCCAGGAGGATTTCAGGGTTCTCTTGATCAATAATAAATCAAAAGTCTCGAAACCACCTTTGGATCAGATTGTTGCCGAATATTTTGACAGAAGCGTGAAGGCGTTAGACATTTGTAATGCTACTCGTGATGGGATCGAGATAGTAAGGCAATGGGAGAAGCAGTCAGAGATTGTACTTTGTGCCCTAGAATCCACCCAGAGAGCTGCACTAGGTGAAGGCCAGTTTCGTCGAGCGAGAAAAGCTTTGATGGAGCTTGCAATTGCAATGTTGGATGAAAAGGATTCTGGAAGTGTTTTATCACAAAGAAACCGATCTTTTGGGCGTCATAATGCGAGTAAGGATCATCACCACAACCGACCAGGGCATTCTCGGTCACTCTCATGGAGCGTCTCTCGCTCATGGTCAGCAGCTAAGCAACTTCAATCAATTGCAAATAGCTTGACCCCTCCACCCCGAAATGAAATTTTGGCTACCGGTGGACTTGCTATCCCTGTATTTATCATGAGTTGTGTGTTAATGTTTGTTTTGTGGGCTATTGTTGCTGCGATCCCATGTCAAGATCGCAGTCTCCAGTGCCACTTCTCCATCCCACGGCACTTCTCCTGGGGCGCTCCTCTTCTCGTGCTTCATGAACGTGTCACAGAGGAATCAAAGAAACGAGAGCGCCGTAACTCTAATGGACTCTTAAAGGAGATAAACAACATTGAGAAATGCGCTCGTCACCTGATAGATTTGGTAGAGTCAGCTGAGCTTCCACTGAAAGATGTTCAGAAGGCGGCGTTGGAGCGTGAAGTCGGGGATTTGTCGTTGGTTTGTGGAGCTTTGAAGAGTTCGTTGGATCCATTGGAAATGCAAGTCCGCGAAATGTTTAGAAAGATTATGAACTGCCGAATCGAGGGTCTTGAATTCTTGGCCATACTGAGTAATCCTCAGTAAGTTGAGGAGCAATTGCAAGTGAGAAGCAAATGTGAAAATCTGCTCTGATTTTCGCTTGTGTTCTCTTTTCAGCTTAAGAAAATTCTACAGAAAACTTTCACACATAACAACATTGGGGAGTTTATTATGGATCTTTTCCCTCTGTTTTTAATCCATATATCTACATTTTGTTCATGTTTATATCGCATAGATTGTTTTATTTTCTTGCATGTACAGTGCTACGTCCGTGGAATGAAAGCAGATGTGTGTTATTTCAATTGATGGATTCATTTTCATGCATTTATCATTTGTGTTACTGCTACTACTACTATAATTGGTAGCAGCTATGAAGCTAATCTGCTACAAATTACTTCTGATTTTCTGGTTGTGATGATGATGGGTATAATAATAATAATAGTAGTAGTTTTCCCTTTTGGCCAATATGCTTGTCTCCCTCTCTTCTCTTTACCCCTTCCCTATTTCCTTTTAGCCTCATATAGGGTTTGTGTTTGTGAGTGGCTTAAGGTGTTGGGACTGGAATTATTTATCGTTTACGATTTACTTGTTTTCAGAAAAACTTAAATAAAAATATAAATAATATATGTTTTTTTATCTAAGAAAAATTATAACAAAATAAATAAATGACATATAAAAATCTTAACTTTAAAGGTTTGTAATATTCTTCTATGTAATTTTTCGTCAATATCTAAATAAAATAGGGAAATTTTTTTTTTTGGCTTTTTATTTTTTTATTGATTATATATATATATATTTTATTAATATTTTATTTATATAAAAATAACTAAATAAATGGACGTAAAATTATCTGAAATGTTATAAAGATAGCTAAAAAATGTCCTTAAAACATTCCTCATAAAATTAAGCTAAGTCTAATAAACCACGATACAAGTAGAATTTAGTCACCAGTGCCTTGGTGTAATGTCAAATTTTTATTATTAATTAAGCCACCAAGCATTTATTCAAATGTCTTTTGCTTATAAGCTTCTAAATTTATTCTGTCAGACAAAAGGCTACGTGCGCACGTAAATATGTCTGTCTGGTCTTGAAATTACGTGACAAAATGCATGCGATCAACGTGGGTATGTCCATCCACGTTAACTGCTAACATGCAACGGTTTCATGACTTAATAAATGCAACGATGCCAAGTGGGACAGGCCATTGGTGGCGGGCTCCACGAACTCTTCTTCCTTGCCCCGGGCAAAGAAACTAGTAATTATTACTGTGTTTTAATGTCTCTGCTCCAATTTTTTTCTTTTTTTCTTTTTTTTATGGAGAGATATGACAGTCATAATATAATATTAAAAATATATTTTCATAAATATGAATTATACAAATTGGACAAATAATTGGACTGCATCGTTAAGATAATTAAATTGTTAAAAAGATAATATTAGAAATATTGGGTCCCAATATAAGGGCCCATAATTCATGGCCTAAATAAGAGGCCCAAAGACGTGTCCACGGATCAAGAGGACATGATGGCCCAAGAGACCCAAAAGCCCAAGCTAGGTTTTTACGCTAGACTAGCCTAACGAGCTCGAGAACGTGGGCTAATGTCCCAAAAGCCAAAGTAACGGCAAATGTCCGACAAGTCCCTTTAACAACATGGGCTCGAGGATACCACGAGGAACTGACGACATCAAGGACACCCGAGAAACGTCCAAGAACCATAGCCTCTCAAATACGATGACCAGAAAAAGAAGCCCGAGAACCTCAATTGTTTCTTCAGGTCTCAAATTAGTCCGAGAAGTCAGAAAAGACCCGAGGACCCTTATCAAGGAACCAAAGATCCTTTACGTCTTTAAGACGGCAGTTAACGTCCGAGAGCTACTTCTCTTAAACGGGTCCGCGAGCTCACAAAGGGACAAGACATGCCGCATAAGGACGACGACTATCTCATTTATGGTCGAAAGTGCCAACTAAATAACTTCGCTGATTTCCAAGGAGCCTGCAACCACTACAAGACGCCGCCTTCACAGAGCACGCCTAGTCACATCAAGATTGATACAGAGTCTACGTGCCTGACATAAGCAGGCCCTTCCAACGACATCAGCAGCATGCTTCCCTATACACGCCGACATTTCTAACATGGCCAGCGGGGCAGGTGAACAGCTTCCTCATACACCTGGTGTGACCGACCGGACAAGTGGACAACCTCCCGGCCATATGTCAATTGCCACGTGCTCTCTTCCCAATGGCATAATTTTTTTTATAAATACTCAGGTAGGACTCCTGCCTCAGGGCCGGTCTTCCTTCTTCTTCTCCCTAAAACAAGAGGAAGAAAAGGTTCTAAAGCTTCAAAACGAGAGAGCTTTCAAAGGAGAGAAAATAAGAAAAAAAAAAGGGAAGAAACTCCCAAATTTGTACTTTGTAAGACTTCGAACCATAGTGAAGTACTTTTCAAAGGCACAGAGCCTCGTGATTTTTCCTCCTCATTCAAGATGAGGCTTTCCACGTAAAATTCGGTTTTAATCTCTCATTCTCTACATCTTCACACTCTCGTTTACTTGTGTTGCACTGGACCCCGCGATCAAAAACACAACAAGAAGAGCATACAAACATGATATAATATTATTGCATAAGATTATATTATAAATATGAATTTGTCATATCTCACCCCCAACATATTGCTGTCATAAAATGAGATCTGAAACATGGGTAATATGACAATAGAATCCTAAGAAAATATTAAATGGTAAAAATAACTATGACATGCGCCAAAAAATCTCTCTCTTAAGCTTCGGGTTCTCCAATTGATAGATAAAGGCTTGTATTTATGGGGAGGCTCAAGGGAGCCATTAGGCTATACTGGCACAACCCGGTTGGACTTGCCTATGGGATCCAAAGGGCTAGTACGATTGTTTGTGGTTCTCATCGAATGTCGCATAGAGACCCAATCAACACTGCTTGACAATTCACTTTTTAGAAGCATTAGGGTGACTTTTGGCATGTATTATAGGTAACTGATAAATCATATAGGCAGTGTTTCCTATTATTTGATGTTGACATGTCCAATTGGCTAACATGGTTCCCATGAGCCTAGACAACACTCCTATTAAGGGGTCATATTAATGTCTTTAGGGCATTTCAATTACCTGACCTTAGGGTCAATTGTTAAAAAGGAGGATGCCATCTGAGTTTTGTTGAATAACTTCTCTCTCATTTAAGTATACATTTTGGCTCAAGTTACAAAGGGACCCAACAAGTTCATAGGGATTTTCTGTCAAAAACGATGAATATATGATCCAAGTCCACGATTGATCAGATTATAGTAGCCACCTGTATGATTC
Organism: Nepenthes alata; assembly: GCA_028571085.2. Taxonomy (NCBI): domain Eukaryota; kingdom Viridiplantae; phylum Streptophyta; class Magnoliopsida; order Caryophyllales; family Nepenthaceae; genus Nepenthes; species Nepenthes alata. The sequence goes on from JAOVVI020000202.1 coordinate 15,883, forward strand.
TTGATAAAAAAATAAAATAAAATTAATGTGAGCCGGTTACCACACAGTATAGAATTAAGGATATAGACCTCTAGTTAAGACAGATAATGAATTCAAGCGGCAAAAGGCAATGTGTCATTGGAAGCAATATACATAAAATGAATTCAGATGAAAATGACTATATGGAAGGGAACATTTCCAAAGGTTGGGTGGAAAATGAGAAAGATTAGAGCCAGCAACATATCTTTGTCATTAAACATAAACACCACAAGTGTGATTAATTAAGGTTTGTTTTTATATGCAATTAGATCACGAATTAATTTGTTTCTTATTTAAATATCAGATCAAGAATTCTTATATAAAATATGCTACTAAAAATATCTCCTGTTTAGATAAAAATTTTAAATTTTTTTCTACCAGGACAATTCAAACCAAATTAAAAATTTATAAAACTATAACTAAACCAATTTGATAGGTTAACTGGTTTATTGGCTTGGGTATACCGATTAACTAATTTTTAAATATATTAATATTTTTTTCTAGAATTTAAAAATATAGCATATAAACTTTATAAATTTAAAGCTTTAATATATTAATACTTGAGTTACATGATTGAATAATAATCTAATGACAAACCGTCAATAACATGAGTTTTTTATAACTATAAATGTTCATATTTATTTATTTAGATGATTTATAAATGCTCGCCTAATTCAAAAGAAAAAGGAAAAATACATTTATTGCCTGGGCCGTGGAAGGAGTGTGGTATTTCATTGGGCCTGGCAGGCCCAAAGTTAAACTGGGCTTTGTCCATTATTAGCCGTGAATAGAGCAAGTTGCGTCCTTCTCCTGACAACTCAGCCACTATAAATAGCGCTCCTCCCCTCTCTCCCTGCTCGACGATTCTACCCTTTTTAGGCGACTGGGCTATTTTTCTTCTCGGATTGAGGGTTACGTGAGCGGAGAAATTTTGCGACGATTACGCCGCCGATATTTCAATGGGGCGAAGTAAGCTGTCTCTCTCGCTTTCTCTTTTCTGATACTGGGAAGTTGTGGATGAATTTGTTCGTTCCCTTGGAGAAATATGTTTGTTACTTTTATCTTGCTGGATTTTATCGATAGATTTGTTTATTTGTTGGAAGAACATCTATGTGATGAATCTTGGGTTTCGGATTATGGGACCGTCGTGAGATATGATTGTGCATCCTTGGTTGAGCTGCGTGAATTAGGAGAAATTACATTTCATGTTGTTCATATATGCTTTGTGGAAATCATAAAATTTCAATCTTAAGATTGGAGGAATGAAAGGCTTGTAGTGTTATAGTATTGGAGCTAGATTACCCATGGATCTTGTTATTTCACTATTTAGGTTTAGATATGTACTTATGCCTTTCTTCTATGAGTATGATTAAACTCATTCTTTCCCTTATGACTTTAGTTGTTAAGGGAGTAACTAAAATTTTATTCTTGAGATCAATACGGTTGATTGCTTTGTTATTATTTATTTTTGTTGGAACGGGCTTGGTTTGATTCTCATTTCCTTTTCAATTTTAGAGGAAGCCTGATTGCTCAGAGAATATGGTGCTGCTTTTTTACTACAAGTAATTAAAACATGTGACTTTTGACAAAATTCGTGGACTTCTGTGCATTTTAGCTGATTCTGGATGTGTTCTTGTGATTCGTTGAAAAGATGTTGGTATGGCTGATATGATCCTCTGGTCTTTAGTTGTTAAGAGTTGGATGTGACTAGAATGGAAGGAGAAGATGAATCAAATGGGGGATTAGATCTGAAAAAATATGCTGTTTGGCCTATCAAATAGTTATGGAATCCACAGTATAGGAACATAATCATTTGAAGATTTCACGTGGAATTTAATGTTGTAAATGACAACCACTCATTTATAATATTCTAAATCTGTTGTCCAGGATGTCATCATTCATAATGCTTTTCAAGTTTCTGCTTCATTGTTGGTAATTATTTCTGAGATTATGCACTAGGGTTTCCTCTGGTGGCGTCAGGTAGTCTGTTGCAGTGAATTAGGATTACTTCATTGCTGGTAGTTGCTTATACAGGTCTGTTGTTCGTGTGATTTAACATGTATTGAAACTAGGTTGCAGTGTGGTTCTGCTATTGAACTCAAGGATCATAATAGGCAGTTGTAGTAACCATGCAAAAGGATTGGTTTATTATTCTCCATGTTTTAGTGGCTTTGTGAGATGTCCATGTCCATTATATGTTGATTTTTCATTGTGTTTTATCTTCTTATTGTGTTCCGATTGTCATGCTTGGTTTCTAATTTCCCAATCTTATCATGTTATTAGGCCATAATGTTCCATTGTTTTGCTTCTGTAGGACCTGCCAGGTGTTACCGTCAGATTAAGAACAAGCCATATCCAAAGTCAAGGTATTGCCGTGGTGTTCCAGACTCCAAAATCCGGATTTACGATGTTGGGATGAAGAAGAAGGGGGTCGATGAATTCCCTTTCTGCGTGCACCTTGTCAGTTGGGAGAAAGAAAATGTTTCGAGTGAAGCTTTGGAAGCTGCCAGGATTGCTTGCAACAAGTACATGGCCAAGTTTGCTGGCAAGGATGCCTTCCACCTGCGGGTCAGGGTACATCCTTTCCATGTCTTGCGTATCAACAAGATGCTTTCATGTGCTGGAGCTGACAGGCTTCAGACTGGAATGAGGGGTGCTTTTGGTAAGCCACAGGGAACTTGTGCTCGAGTTGCCATTGGTCAAGTCCTCCTCTCTGTTCGCTGCAAAGACAGCAACAGTCATCATGCACAGGAGGCCCTCCGCCGTGCTAAGTTCAAGTTTCCTGGTCGTCAAAAGATCATTGTCAGCAGGAAGTGGTATGCTAAATCTTGATTCGTGTTCATATGACTATCTTCTTGTGCATTCTAGTGACATTTCTTTCATGTCCGTGGAACTGATCCTGAATTGCAAATTTATGATAGTTTCCTGCCACTATAGAATTTAGCATGGTTCTTTGTCATCTGTTCACTCTGTTGTGCTCTAGAAATTTACAATTTAATCTCTTGATATGATGCATATTTGAACCATCCGCAACTTGCCATTTGGTTAGATGAGTACTCAAGTTCTCCTGCATGAACCATGCTGAAGTAATTCATGTTAAATCTGGAAAAGTTGTGTTTGAGCTAGGATTGCTGAATTGCATTCTTTAGCTTCGGTTTTCATCAGTTTTCTAGTGTTTCTGCTTCGGATTCTTCCCTAGACCGGTTTGCACAGAATCTACTTAATTTGATATGGATTATGCCAAACCTATAATCATTGCTTTTTATAGCCAGATTTTATATTGATTGGTGGATCATTGCTTGTGTTATGCAATCCATCTGCAGGGGTTTTACCAAATTCACCCGCACTGACTATCTGAAGTACAAGGCAGAGAACAGGATTGTGCCTGACGGTGTCAATGCGAAGGTTTGTACTATTTCCTTTCCCTTCTGTAAGACCCGCATAGAAATATTCCACTGAAGTTTACTAAAGCAACAGTTTCAAATTCATCCCATTCGGGATTAAACTATTGTCAGATCTTTTTCCATGCAGACCCAACCTTTTTTTATGTTAACTAATCAAGAATTCATTAGTTGAATTTTGCTTACCCAAGTTTTATCTTATCTTCTTATCTGTTCTTTTTGTCCCCATTGTTTTATCCCCAAAATAATATGATTGACTGCTAGAACAATGTATGGTACAAGTAATCAAGAAAGTTCTTTTATCATCTTCCATTGAAGAATTCAACTTATTTTTTCCTCAAGTTTCCAATCCTCGTAGTTCATATATATTATATAAAACCTTAATCTTGTGCATTTGAGTTGGTTGAGTGTAAAAATGATCCGAGCAATTCTTCAACTAGGGTATCTATATTTGGTAAATATCGATGCTTGTCTATTATTGTGGTGCTTTTTTCCGTGGTGATTAGCTGCAGTGTGTTAATGTAGTGTCTGATTTGCGTTAGTTTTGATTCTTTGCAGCTTCTTGGTTGCCATGGACCTCTTGCTAATCGACAATCGGGAAGGGCCTTTTTACAGGCTGCTGAAGCTGCATAGGAGTGCAGAGCCCTGCTATTACTCTTTAGGTTGCCGCATAGTATCTAATCTTTTGGGATTTGATGCAATTTATAGCTTCCTTTTTGTGGTGATGTGGATTCGTTCTTTGAAAATGCTTGCGTAGTGAAAGAATTGGGCCAGTTTTTTTTTTTTTTTTGTTTAAAAATCAGTTGCATGCTTTCACTAAAATCAAACTCCATTCTTCTGACTGCATTTGCTTAAAACTGTATTTCAATTTATTACATTATC
>JAOVVI020000202.1:20193-38791 GCA_028571085.2 Nepenthes alata
CTGAAGCTGCATAGGAGTGCAGAGCCCTGCTATTACTCTTTAGGTTGCCGCATAGTATCTAATCTTTTTGGGATTTGATGCAATTTATAGTTAAATTTACTTCATTTTTGAACTTCCTTTTTGTGGTGATGTGGATTCTTTCTTTGAAAATGCTTGCGTAGTGAAAGAATTGGGCCAGTTTTTTTTTTATTTTTTGGTTTAAAAATCAGTTGCATGCTTTCAATAAAATCAAATTCCATTCTTCTGACTGCATTTGCTTAAACTGCATTTCAATTTATTACATTATCACACCCTCTGTTACAAATCGACTGATTATGTCACAATAAGAAACGCTTAAATAAACACTGAAAATAGTTCTCAAAAATCATAATTATAACAAGTGATCTAGTGGCATTTGTTAAAAAGGACAAGCAAATTGGACGTAATCGTGATTTTAGGAGTAAAGACCAATGAAAGATAAATTGCATTAAAATTATTAACTATGCCCCCATCAGGTTCATATTTTGTCGGCAATCGATTTAAACCCTAGAGAGCTTTGGTTGAGTGCTTCACTAATATACTTCAGGAACTTATTCTGAATAAAAAATGCCTTCTTGTATTTTAGTTTAAAAATTGGCGTTATTTATATTTATTTCATGGAGTAAATGATCAAGCATACTCATTATGCCACCCTGCAGTTTGAGCTTAGCAGCTGATGCATGCTTAAGTTGTTCATGATAACTATTCACCCCGCCGATTAATCAGACCACCGCTCAAGAGGCCGCGCCACAGCTCTCTTTCAAAACCTCTCAATGATAGCTTTGATGGGATTAAGAGCTGCTGAAAGGACGCTCTCTGCTGCCTTCAATGTTATAAATGGCCGTATTAAGTAGTCCTCCATTAAATCAATCCATTGAGATGATTTTTTTTATAAATATTTCAACAAATTGTTATAGCCTAGAACATAGTAGGATTTGGAACCAGGATTTTGGACCAATGTAAGAAACCGCAGAGGCAGCATCATTAGTGGAGTTTTCTGAGTTTAAGCTGTCAAGCAGGCCTCTTCAAAAGTTTTGGAAGAAGACACTCCTTAGCAAATCAAGGCAGACACAAAATGGAATAAAGGACAGATCGCCTGCTGATATGTAATAACACAAAATTATAACCAAAGAATGAAAATGAAACAGAGATTGACCGGCATATAAGCCATCTTCATCAATCTGCGCTCATTATTTTATCCTTCCTAAATGAAGATTGTACCAGAGGCGTTGCCACTCAAACTGCCTGCCAGAAGGAAACCCTAGACTTCGTTGCTGAACCTTGGCCATTACGCCTTCAGCCGCCTTCCAATCTTCCACACCTGTCATTTTAACATTTTTTCCCGTTCATGCATTCAGCCCCATTGTACATTGTTTGGCACTGTATAAGTTCTCCGTTTTACCTTCTACAGACTGGGATATCGTCATTCTCCAAGATTCACTAAGCGCCCTCTAAAACTCCAGTGCATAGGAACCAATCCTAGAGAGAGAATCTGGGGAGTCCTTCCTTTCTGTCCAACCAATTGCCTATCACGTGAGCAAACTTTTTTTTCCATATAGCCAATGATTTGTTATAAGAGTCATTTGCTGCATCTCAATGGTATGCTTGACACTGAATTGCAATGATTTGACCAGCACTAGTGGCTTGCCTACTCCATGAATCTGGATTTAGACATCAGAATCTGTATCACTGTAGGATGTTTTACTCCAGAATTTGGAACCGAGCTCGTCCTCATAAGAAGAAACTGAACAAGAAGCATTGGTGAAGTCCCTGAACCGTACAAGCCCTTCCTCGTCGGAGCAAGCAGTGACTATTCTACACCCATCTACAGCCATCGCATTGCACCCACAGCTAGCATTTGATCTCTCTGGATCACAGCAGATCAAGGAATTAGTTTGCAACCCAGTTTCAACATCCCAAATATTAGCATAGAAGTCATATGGGCCTCCTGTAACAATCTTGTATGGATCCATGTGCACATGCGTCACCGGACCATTGTGTCCATCCAACATGGACATTGGTTCGGGTTTCATTGCCTCCTGACTTTTCCTAACATCCCATAATAGGGCTCTGCAAAGGAGACACATGCACGTATGTTATCGTACACATTTCTCTGGGTGTAAAAATAAGGGAGGGGAAAAAACAGAGAAAGCACTCAGTGTTCCTAGCCACAGTAAGAAGAGTCTGACTGATATGAAAATGGTCGGAAACAGATAAGATTCAACAAAATGATGGAATTCGATAATGAATCATTATTTGCACAGCATTCAAGCAGTACATAGAGACTCTTAAAGAAGACCTATTTTTCTTCATTTATAATGGGATGAAGAAAATTCTGTTAGTAACACTACCATTTTGCTTTATGATTTATGGTCAAGTTGTAGGTAAAAGAGAATACCCCACTGTAAGCCAATTTTCAGTTGCACTACTATTTTGCTATGTTGAAATTCATGGATGAATCAATTGCAACAAGCGGAACTGAGAGCTCCCTAGAGGAACCTGAAATTGTCCTTTGGCTACCCATGAAAAGGATAGGTATCAGTTTTTTTAAAAAAAATGAATTTTACCGATTGTTTATAAATTTTTCTCACTTACCCTTCCCAGAAAAAAATCAACAGTGAAAGAAAGTACAATGTTAAATGAGTATCTCCCTTTATGCCACAGCTCTTACCTGTTACTCTCACCAGCACACACTAAAGATTTGGAGGGCAATATATCAAAAGAGTACAGCTGTGATTGGCAAATGGCAGCAGTAAAAGCCACCTTCATTGTTCTTAAATCAATCGTGACAACAGAGGAACCTGCAGCAACATATACCATGGATTCATGGCATTTGATTCCTATCGGAGCACCAGACACAGATGCCATTCCCACGCAGCATGATGATCGGGCAGAAGATGACATGGTTGAGTCCCAGGCTCTAATCTGTTCCAAAGAAGAAAGCCATTATATCCGTGATAAGAAAATGAAATGCGGTCACCAACTTCATTGGATAAAAAATTAAACGAGGAAATTTGTAGAAATGGAGTTTTTCTCAAGGCAGCTGCCCGTGAGGAATCTAAGCACCTTGCTGGCTTCTTCAGCACAAAAAAGATCAGCTTTCATATTTTCAGTAAATAAAGAAAACTTACAAGCTGGGCAACATGATCTTTGGTGCAGCAACATTACAATGGATTAATAAACACGGTTCTGTTCTTTAATCACACGAGAAAGAACTATTTCCCGTAAGATGCCAAGATAGTAGGGGAATTCAAACATTATAACACAAAATAAAGAACCTCCTTGTGAGGGCCATGAATTTAAGTTAGATTGCCACCCTCGTGCTAGATGAGAGGGGAGAGGAGATTTTTCATATCATGTATATTATGTACACATACACATATATACATATGTATACATGAAAGAGGAGTGGAAGGACTGTTCCTAGATATGGAATTCTCAAATCAACCATTCTATAGAATTTGAATGGCCAACTTATTAAGAGCTCTACAGAACCCTTATCTCCCAATGGATAAAAGACGGCAAGAGATTTAAAGGTACAATTTTCTTGCTTCCTCCCAATAAGGCCAAGCTTAATTTCTTAATTACATTTGCAACCCCAGAAACTGACTGTTTACAAGGCTATCTCGAATAAATATCTCCTAAAAGGACGGTGAAGGACAACCTGATTTATTGATTTGCCTCCAATCTCATAGGAAAAACCAGTAAAACAAAACCTAACCACTTCTTTGTATGGGGTCTAAAGTCAACAGAAAGGCACTTTTTAAGGGAGATTTGGACTTCCAAAAACAATTTCCGAGGGAACTACTTGATAATAGAATGAATGAGAACCATTACTTTTTAAACATATTCATTATCCATCAAGCTTCATCTCTGTTAACTGCTCTCACAATGCAAAGATTGCATATTGCAATTATGGCATCAAATTCACTTCATCCAAAGAAGAATCTCTAACAACAAGACTTAAGAGGCACTCTCATTTACCAACTGAAAGCGATCTCTCATCCACATTTCTTAGGTCAGCTCCAATGAAACGGCAACCAAATTGGCTAATGAGGAGAATCTCCACACCAGTTATATGCCAAAGAAGAGAGTAAACATCCTCAATTTTAAGCAAAGCATGCCTAAAGGGAATCCCCCTCCCTTCTGTAAAGAACCTCTAAAGACTCATTATCAAATTCACTTCATCCAAAGAAGAATATCTAACAACTAGACTCTTAAGAGGCACTCTCATTTACCAACTGAAAGCGATCTCTCATCCACATTTCTTAGGCCAGCTCCAATGAAACGGCAACCAAATTGGCTCATGAGGAGAATCTTCAAACCAGATATATGCCAAAGAAGAGAGTAAACAACCTGAATTTTAATCGAAGCATGCCTAAAGGGAATCCCCCTCTCTTCTGTAAAGGACCTCTAAAGACTCATTCTCCATAGCTTCCTCTCTGATGTTGAGATCCCCACCTATTTCCTTGATCTTAGGAAATGTAGACATCAAAATTTGTTAAAGGGATAGTATATCAGTGACCTGAAATTCAAATTTGATCAAGAAAATTCAAAACAAAATCCTTACACTTCATGATATAGAATGTCCAATACTTGTCTTCCTCCTAAAAATCTTCATAAAGCAAGAGAAGCCAGATCCCTTGCTATGAATGACTCTTGATGCCATGTGAGTATCAACATGACACAAGCCACTAGAACATAGCAAGAAATAATTAAGATGCTTCAATGCAAATTCTAAGGCTCCTAGATCCTAAACTCCCCAATTCTAACTAATAAGATCTCAAAGAACTCTAAGGAAATAAATTTTGACCAAACTAAAATTAAACTACAAATACCTCCTCCACTTGAAAGACTTAAAGAGTAACCACCTCCACCTTTTAGATAAATGTAGATAATTCTATCTGGCCACCACCTGTTATACTTCTCCAATGGAGGTTTCCAGGCTGAACTATTTGTAAATTCTGCTGCTACAGGATGTCCTATGTGTGATGAAGAAATGCAACCAAATGTAAACAAGAGTCCTATTAACCTATTTTCCCAACAAAATAAGTTCAGTCTTCACTAAGTCAAATCGAAGTCCCAACACTACTCCAAAGCAAAGTAAGCACATCGAACATAAGATTTGATCTTAAGTGACATCCGTTATATGAAGGGGGAGCTAACAAGATGGAGGTATCTTGCCAAGGACCCCTAGATGAAGAACAAATCATAAAGGCTACCATCAACAGGAAGAGAGTATCTTCAAAGAAGATCATGATAATGGATCTATGGAAGTTCCTTTATCTGTTTATAATGTGAAGACAGAGAGCCCAAGAAACATAGAAATAAGCCTCTTCAATGTTTTTATGAAACTAAGCCCGTCTTCCACTTCACAAAATTTGAAGATAACACATTCCTTAATTAAGGAGGTAAAGCAGATGGTGAAATAAAAAAACACCTTCCAAACACTTTCAATCGGTAACTACAAACTAGGCATCAATTTGGAAGTGAAATAATACTTCCGGGCAGGAGGCACAGGGCAGGGGCCAGGAATTGACTTGATTCCAGCAATCTGAATATTGTTTCAGAACTCATGAAGACTTTTAACTTTATGCATACAAGTACTATGGAACAGTGCATCACAATTATTATCCATGCAACAAGCAAATATCATCTTGATTGACATGACATCATGTGTTCAAGCTCTGCCTGTTTTTAACAAGTTTAAAATCCACCATTTCATCTTCATATTTTCTCCTCCACACCAGACATCATGTTTCATCTCACCATTACACTTTATCTGCGGTTCTAGGAAATACTGGGACCAATGCCAATCAGCATCACATGATTCAAGCTGACTGGTTATTGGTACTGAACTCATGAAAACTTTTAGAGCATACACTTTGTTCAATTCAAAATTGAAACTCTGAATTATGAAAAGGCTCCTAATTCTACCAATCATGTCCAGTGCTACAGATGTAGGATATTAGTGTGTCCAGTCAAATCTTCTTGATTGAAAACAAATTCACATGTTCAACATCTTCCCGACTTTTTCATCTTCAAATCCCAGCTGCTCTTTAAGATCCATGCTTTCCTAGCAGTTTTCCCCTTTGCCAACTATCATGGCATATCTAACAATAATGTTGACTATTATCACATGTCCTCTACAGTAGTTACTACCACCTTCCCATAGCCCCCCCTCTGTGTGTGTGTGTGATTTTTCCTGCATTTTGGACCCCTCCTTTACATAGTAGTATAAAAGGTCACTCCTTTTCAACACAATAATTAACATAGTGAACCACATGATTTATCATTATTTTCAAAGTGTCATGTCATATGCCAATGATATTAGTGGATCTCCCAATGTTCATAGGGCTTCCCACTCTTGGACTAATCAGTTCTAATGCCCTCATAATATATAAACATGAGTCTCACATTCCAAAAATTAGGCTCCTAACAAGTGGGTATTAACATTGGCCATATATTCATGGGTTTGGATTAAATTGATTCACATGGAGTTGAGAAGGATTAGACAAAACGAAGAGATTGTTTAAACATTTCACCTTAATTAGATTGAAGAATGATATGTCAATTTTGAGAAAGGGATTTTAGAAAGGAAATCATACGAAATTTTTATTGAGAGAAGAATAATACGAGCAACAAAAGGACTTCTAGTCACATAAAAAACTATAAAAATAAACAAAATAAGACATTTTCATCAACAAACCCCCCTTCTACAAGCCCCCACATAATAGTTGATATAGCTCTTTTGAGAAATCAAACATACATCAAAATTCTTTCTAGTATAGGTCTTAACCAGCCCATTACGACTTCCTGACCACAAAAAAATACCAACTTCAACCCAATATTATCTAAAAGCTTGAAAGTACAGTACCACAGCCTATATAATTCCAATCCTTCATCTGAACGAACTCAAACTGAATCCACCTCAAACTTTCATTAAATTGGAAGAAATCTGCAACACCTTCATTTTTTAATAACTCTTTACTGCTCCCCAGACATGCTTTTGGGCATGATTCACCGGAAAAGACACCATTATCTCTTTCCTTTTCAATTGCCCTTTCTAAAAAATTCACGCTAGAAAATGAACACTGGATTCTATAAATTAAAGAGAAGCCCATGAAGTTCTTGGAATTTGTCAAGAAAGACACTCACTTGACTTAGCTAATGGTCAGTGGCTCCTTACTTAATGGTAAGCAACTTTCCTTGAATAACCACCCAACACTTCCAGTTCAAAGAATCTCTTAGCTTGTCAACCATAAATTCACTAACATAAAGATCATCAGTGAAATTCCTTCTGGAAAAATGAATATAAAACAACGACGACCCTATACGCCTAAATAACTGGGACATGGCTTTGTTACTGGATTCTATACCAAGAGAAAAAGCATAATAGAAGAAGTGCTAACTAGGAGTAAACAATATCACTAGATTCAATCAATGAATTATGCAGCAAGGGGGACAACATATCCCACATGATTTTAAACCTTTAACTTACCACAGACACAGTGGTTCGACATGTTCAAAATCCTACAAGTAATGGAGGAGAAGATTTTGGTCAAGAAACATTTAGAAGAAAAAGTGAAGGAGGTTGCTCTTACTGCTAGATTTTAAAACATATCCATCAAGAAGGTGAACAACTAGTTAAGCATTCCAAAAAAGTACTTTGGACAAACAACCCCCAACTTTTTTTTCCAATTTTCACAAAATCACCAACAACTTGGAAAATTACGAGTACCCGCTAGATTTTAACAATCTGACACTGGAATCTGACTAAAAAAGAGCCTATACCCCAATTGGTAACTAAAACAGAGTATGTAGGGAAATGCAGTGGGGCTGTCAGCTTTCTCATTAATGTTGACAGTTGCCTATCTAGAGAAATGTAATTGCACTGTTCTGAGGTGTCTTTGAGGTTCCTAACAATGCTACTTTACAATATTCAGGAAACTTTACATTTATTTTTTCCAAAATAAAATAAAAAGGTTGGGATAATCTGACGTATGTTGGATACAAGGTGACCCACCCATTAGTTGAATGAAATTCATGCAACAATCCGTCCATGGACAACTAAATGCCATGGAAGTAATTCTAAAAGAGAACAAGAAGAAGAAGAAAGAGACGAAAAAGACTGAGAAAGAAGACGATACCTTAGAGTCTGTTGCAATGGTGACCAAGAGAGACGTCTTGTGCCTGAAAGGATTAATAAAAATAACACGTCAATTTTTGTTCTAGACCAGTAGAACCCACAGCACAAATCATGCGTTATTTAATACACTATTATGCAACAAGCATGCCTTTAATTATTATCAACAATAAGCAGTACATTCTCTTCAAGGGATGAACCGTAAATATAAGTAGAAGATCCAAGTTAATGATTGATGAAGTCTCTATTGTTCATGTGGTAATGCAGGTTTTTCAAGTTTAATAAGAGCATGGAGTGCTGATGATGCTGCAGCAAAGGTTCTAGGGTCTGCAAAGTGTGTATAATCATATAATCATATTCTCCACAAAGGATGAACTGTGAATATCAAGATGAAATTGATGACTGCTAAAGCAAATCATAAAGGTGTCAATGAATCGGGACCCAGGCTCTAATAGAAAATTAATGTGCTTCAGTTAGGTGGAGATATCCACTTATCTTAGAAGGGAAATCCAGGAATTGTCATCAATAAGAAAATTCAGTAACTCAGGTCCAATTTCTTCAACTTACATGCATCTGATGATTGATTATAGAATGCTCATTATAAAGTTTAAAAGAAAGAAATCTAATAGGAAATAAGCTCCAAGCAAAAACTAAATACATGGTGAACACCTGGATTTAAAAAGAGAAATATAAAAATAAGTGGCCTAATACACAAAGCTCTATAATGCAGCTTCTAGAAAGGGTTACAATGTACAAACCCTTATTTCCACACTAGAAAAAAGGCTGCTTCTTTAAAAAGGACTGATTCTATGAATTGAACCCAGTACCTTTAAGTCATAATAAGGCCAAATTGCCATCAAGGAAATACTGGATGCAATAATTACTACAAGCCTGTTGGCATTGCTATGAAACAACTTTATATGAAAGCTATAAATTAAATATTCACCAAATGGGACTCCTAAAAAGCTTATTAAGATCCTCTGTAAGTTACTCTTGATTTTTTTAACAATGTTTTAAACCAGAACAATTTTCAAATACCCTAAAATACTTCTAGCAGAAGTTATAAATTATATCTTTTTCCAAAAGCACTTTGTTGTGACCTTATGACAAGGCATAGCTTGGCCACATAACGAGGGGCTTGGCCACATAATGTGACACATCACCAATCCATGTCATCATATTAGTTAGTAGTTGACATTAGCACATATGCATGGTTGTGATGTAGTTAGTTAAAGATGAGTGCCATAAGTGAGTAGTTAGGAGAGTAAGTGGTGGAGTATGGTCATAAAGATCTACAAATAGGGATGGCTGGTAATGGTGAATAATAAGAAGGTTGATAAATTGAATATGTGATTTGTTGCCTTTTGGCAATGGATCCCCTTCCTCTTGTCTTCTTAGTCTACTCTATGATCTCATCTCTATTCCCTCTTATTGGCCACTAATTCGTCTTCACTTTCTAAAATCTATCAAAATATGTTGTTATGAATATGATTTCCTAATCAGGCTTTTCAAAATTATAAAAAAAAAAACCCAAATTGTCAAGGTGAGAAACTAGATCAAGGAAACAACCCCCCCTCCCAAAAAAAAAAAATTGTTTAAAGGAGAAACAGACTTTAATTTCCCTCTAAATTTTTTAGCCCAGAGTCTCATTGATCATATCGTTATTTTATAAGCTACAGATACGTAAGTGAGAGAAACCATTAATAACATTCAACGTAGATGCTCATACCCAGCAACTGACATCAATTTCACTGGTTTCTGATGCCCATATAGTGTTGCCTTAAGGGCATGTTGGCCGCGTTTGCCACTTGTGCCAAGAGACCATAGACGAACTGTACCATCTTCTCCCCCACTAGCAAATATATTACTACTACCATCGGCCAAAAGTCTATCTGAAAGCGTAGAAACTGGGGCATTGTGACCTCGAAAACATCGTTGGCAAGAACCCTACAAAAGAAGCAATACGCTAAGGCAATGGAGGAATTTAAATTAAACCACAAATTAATATGATCAGACTACAACAATATTATTAAGAAAATCATATAAAACACAAGAATGGATATATAAGGTTTTAAACTTGTCTAAATTAGCCTAAAATCTTGTCAGTCTCATTTCAATCAACTGCAAAACTAGGGATGCAGGCCACACAAGGAAGCATGGAAGATACAACAATATTGACAATTTATTTGCAATAATCACCCAAGAAGGCGAAACAAGCTCTGGCAAATTTTGCTTAGCAAACCAAACAGAACCAAACAAAGACTTCTCCGACTAGGTTGACAAGATGTTACAATTTCCCACTGAACTCTTGATTCAGTTACTAGTATAGTAAGCAAGTACATAAAGATTGAAGACACAAGTATTTACAGTGGTTCACCCACCCAGGGTTTAGTTATCAATCCTTTCCCACTACTTCAGTATGTGCTTAATTTTTTTTTTTCAAAAAGGGTTTGGGCCATTTAGGTTCAAAAGATGTTTGGGCAATTTGAGAAGGGTTTTGACTTTTGAATCCTTATTTGGATCTAGGAAAAAGTCTGAAGCAGTACCACAAAGGGCTTTGTTCCTTTTATACAATATATTAAACTGGAAAGGGCTTTCACCAATTCCACAAACAGCTTTGTCTTTTAGAATACAATTCAAAAAATATATATGGAACATTCTATGGTACAAATTAACAACTAAAAAATTTAGAGACCACAGTAGGGAATTAACCATAAAAGGGCTTGGCACATCCTGAAAAGGGGCTGGACCAAAAAATGCTAAGAGCAATCAGCTATTCTATAATACAAAAAGCTCTGTCCCTTTTCCAAGAATGAAACTAGACAAAGGTGCAAAGACCACCAGTTCTATTTTGACCAAAGAAGAGAGAAAGCCTTGTCCTAACAAAGGGCTTGAACTCAAAATGACAAAAGCCATGTTTGTACAGCTCGTTAGAAAATAAAAAAAAATGTTTCAATCCTTTCCCATGAAAGATTCGGACCCAAAATATGAGGCCAAATGCTAGTATTGTTTTATGAGCACAATGGTCAATGCCTTTTCAAAAGGAATAGGGCCAACAATGTTGAAGTTGCCTTTTGGTAAATTTTCAAGCAAATGATAAAAAACAGTTTAAAGCCCAAACAAACATGGATTTGATGCTGATCCATTTGCAACAACTTGGTCAAGGATAGATTTGGTCCCCACTGTATGTTCTAACTGTTTTTCATAAGCTCGAGATTTACCAAGTTCAGACTCATACACTTGTCTGCTAGAATCCAATAATACAAGAACAAAGTCTAAGAAAACTATTTCTTGAACTAGCTTTCACTTCATATACCATATCAGGTTTCCAATTAAACATTGCACTTGACTTCTTGATGCACAAATTTATTCACTCAACCATAACCCTGCAAGCACGATTCTTGCAAGCACCAAAAGCATCATAAACCATTTTGTTCCATCATTGAAAAACTGATAGACCCAAAAGTTTAAATTATTACATAAAAGCTCAATAATACACACTGTGAATGTGCTTTTAGGGTGGAAACACAGATTAAGAACATGCCCACCACATATCATTAGCTGAGAAATAATCATAATAAAATAGGGAGTTGTGTAAATTAAATTCATGACAACTTGATCAACAGGGCTTTAATACCATGTCAAGAAACCGACAAATCCAGAAGGTTAAGATGTTAGATGAAGCCTAGCACCAATGATCAATGTTTTTCATCATCATAATTAGTAATAGATTAATCCCTCGGGACAAAAAAATAGGATAACACACAACAGGATGTGCTAACAAACGTTCTACATTCTGTGTAAAATTAGATTTTCTCTTTTACAAACAGGAGTAATGCCAAAGGCTTACTACGTCAAGATAATCCTTTTTTGAAATACTTTAGCACATGTAAGATTTAAAAGAAAAAAATCCCATTTAAGCAACATAAATTTGAGATTGCAAATTAAATTAAATCACTGAGAGATGACTTTTGGCATCCCAAACATGAAAGCATAAAAATGTAAAATGAAAATCAACAAAATAACCTAACTATCATCCAGCAAATTAACTAAACTAAAAAGAGTTTTAGCAGGTTCCTCGTAAATTAAATAGAGAAAAGACACTATAAACATTTTTTTATTTAAATCAGTAGATCACAGGCCTATAAACGCTCATTTCCCTTTTCTGTTTTGGTATGACTTACCTTGTTATCCTTCAGAAGGTTTAAAATTTAGTTTTTACATTAGTATGAAATTTTCAATACAGTATGCTGTGAAAGCACTAGGTATCTATTCTAAATCATAAGATGTAGATTTGTTGGATGAAGCAAAACTCCTTTCAGAAGCGACATATAACTCATGAGAGGGGATCCATAAAAGAAGTTATGAAAGTACCTTCCACCAAAGACGAATAGAATGATCACAACTTGAGGTTACCAAAACATTTTCACTTCTTTGTGTCTCACTTCGGAAAAACGATGCATCATTGATTGCAAATAATCTGCAAAGAAATGATTGCAAGTTGATGCACAGCAGTCATAGTCACTCTTTCATATATCAATATACAGAAAAATTCATATAAATAGAATAGCAGGGTGAAAAGTCAAGGCCACAAAAACCATAAGGTATAAAACACACAATCAATGTATGACACCCCTTCATTATGCAATTACTGAATCTTTGCCTGCACTAAGAACCAAAGACCAACTACTGAAACTTTCAGCATTCCATGCATGTTAAGTGAAAAACAACATTTTCAAGAACGTCTTCTATCTCTCCTTTTTACATTTAGGGTCAACTATCAACAACAACAACAACAAAACAGCCAAAGTCCCACACTCCCACTATGTCAAAGCCAACCACATATGAAATATTTTTCTTACATTCTAAGTCTTTGTACACCAACCATCCATACCTATATGAGTAACCTCAATCAAGTCACTCTTTCTCACATGTGAATATAAAACATATACTCATACATTAGAAACCATCTTTAACACCTATCCAAAAGTCTTATCTTTCTACAAGTACTACTATCTTCTATACTTACACCACTCAGCCATCTCATTATCATTTTAGCTACACGTTATATATTGTTTTCCTTTTTAACTCCCATTAATTTGAGCAAATTATATAGCTGGTTTGATGATCATCCACCAATTTTTCAGTTCAATTTAACCATCTTATTCCCAGAAAGAATGTCCTCTTTTGTCACCAAGCCAGATTAACCCTATTAATTAATTGTTTAATTTCAAACTTCTTCGAAATAATAGATCTATGCCAATAAAATCTTTTACTTTTTTCTGGAAGTCCTTCCAGTCATTTTAGCTTGTCCATTATCATATCTACATTCATAACATTAGCATCACACTGGTAATTGCATTTTATAGAATGCAAAGAATGCAAACAAGACTCATGCAGGATGTGTTTGGTGCATGGGAAGAAACACAACTGTCAGGATTCTGCATAGCAGTTTCTAAAGAATAATATACTACAAGACACTATAAAACAAGGTCCTTCCATTGGCTGGTGTAATGATCACATAAAACAAGGTCCTTCCATTAGCTGGTGTAATGATCACATAAAACAAGGTCCTTCCATTAGCTGGTGTAATGCTCATTACTACATAACGGTTACGACTACAATGGCCATTACAGCCCTCCCTGACATACTGTTAGATTCAATACTGGGTACCTGTTTTTCGTAAAATTCAGCTCATTTTTACTCAAATGAAAGGAAAAATCAATTACAAAACACATTCTCGAGACATTCTACCAAGCGTCACCAAAGATTTTCCAGAAAAAGGCTTTATCTTTCTGGATCAACTTCGCCTTTTTGCATAATTGCTAGAAAATTTCACATCATTTCCATTTGAGTCAAAAAGGAAATCTATATCAATTAGTTTGCTGGATTCCACAGATTACTTGTATGTCTGTTTTTTATGCATTGAGGCATTACATTTCTGTGGGGCAAAATCTTAAACATGAAAGACCTCCAATATCAAATATAAATTCTGTTATTACCAAGAATAATATGTTAAAAATGTATAAAGGTAATTGTACTACGAAAGTTTATATTAGGGCATTATATGTTTCTCCCAACTCTCCTTTTCTCCAGTCTCACTTATCTCCCTTTTAAGATGGTATCAAAGCAAGGTTGTGAAAACCTAGAAAATGCTACATGAACTACGCCATCTGAACAATTGAATAGTACCTATTTCAGAGAATCTTACATATACGGAAAATCACAAAGCCAATTGAAAACCTGACAGCACCATGGCAGTTTCCCTAGAGAGTCGAGTGTAATGCAACCAAAGACGACAGTACACTGACCACTATGAGCACCACCGCGTGTGGCACATCATCAAGCGCATAAATACCGCACTCTACTGAGGTCAAGGTTTTACCAATCCTACAACCCAATTGTCTGCCCCTTTGTCAGCCATTCCCAGCTTTTTGGATGTATTTTCATTCCATATTTCACTGCTAGGTTACTGTCATCTACTTAAACCTTTAGCAATTTTCAACAATGAAAACAGAGTGCTATTTCAATTTTAATAATTGTTACCTATTGTCCAGTGAATTTTGAGAGTGCAAGAGACTACACCACGAGCATTCTTGTTTAATTAAAAACATTTGGCCTTTATATGCGAATTGCAACTTCCACCAACAGTTCAAGGGCTCTTTGTCAGTACTACAACTATTGGAATGACACCATAGCTATTGCTCCCAATGTTTCAAGTGCTCAATGATTAGAATGATCCAGCATAATGGCCACAATTATTCCCATTGGGCAACCACTTTTGAGGAATGGTTTCTTGATGAGGTTTTGTAAGATCATGGCTCCTGCTACCAATATGTGGAAGCATGTTGATGCTCATTTGTTAAGCTTGTCATGGCAATCTTCTAAAAATGAACCATAGGACCTTTTCTGGATCTGCCAATCTTGTAATTAGTGTGCTCACACTTCCCAAAAAATGTATAGTAGTGATGTTGCTCCCATACAGGAGGTCATTAATGATTGAGTCAGTAACAACTTGATGATCGCGGGTTGACAAGATTATTTAGATATATGATGTAGTTGACAGTTGAATTTTAATGAGATCTTTCCACTCAACACTGGTATCTGCATCTCATAGACTGTGAGCAGCTTTTATTCATCTGCTGTGTACCCTTCTTTTTGAGTACAAGCCTATTTGTGCGAAAATTCTCTGCAGCTCACACTTCCTACACTTAATGATGCCTTCTCTCAGATAATCCAAGCAAGCCCCAATTCTGGTGTAGTACAGAGATCTATTGAGCCGTCAGCCCTTGTGAGTTGACACACACGATTGGTTGTGCTGCTATTAGCTCTCATGGAGGATGTGGCAATGGAGCTTGTTTTGGTGGAAAGGAGAGTCCTAGCTGCACTCAGTGTTCCTTTTGCAGCAAGGTAGGACATTTTTGTAACACTTGCTGGCCACTTCATAGTTGATGAGTTTACATGCATTTCCTCTCTCACATTTGCCCCCCTACTTCTTGGGTTTCTTATTTACCTTTTCTCCCTACATCCTTATGACTTCTCATCTGGACTCATAAAGCAGGAAAAAGTTAAATTAGTTGGTCAAAAAGAATCCATCATTGAAGAAACAAATGACAACATCAAGAGTAGGACATGAGCTGGTAAGAAATTTTAATTAAAGGTTTTTTTTCTACTATAACTGGATCTATCATTGTTTAATCTTAATATACTCATGTTCTTCCATTTAGAACAAGGATACAGGAATCCATTCTCATGAAGTGAGAATCCCTTTACAATCTTTGATTATAATTTGCAATTTCATGAGAAATGAGATAATTATCCGCCTAGTGCGCTGCTGACGCTGGATTTCTACAGACCATTAATTTCAGCAGCAGCAACTAGTTCACAGGAACTATTAATGTCAAGAGAGTTTTAACATAACATAGGCAGAGGCATGCCTTGTGGTATTGGATATGGGTTCTTACAAGAACTTTTTACCCTACAAAAGTTCCCCTCCACTTCAGATTTGTGAGCTCTATCTCACACAATGTTCATGAAGTTTGACATTCAATTGGATAGAACACAGAACATTTTTCAAAAGTCAGACCATTAGTCTAGACATGTTGAAGTTCAATGCTAAGAACATTTACTGAAACATTAAAGATATTGATGGATAACCACATCATAATATATGGGTGTTTCAGTCTGGAATACACTTGCATTGAAAATGACAAGCTTTAATACATAATATAAAAAGTAAGAAATGCAGCAACAAGAGATAATTAAAGAGCAACATCTTCCATGGAGTTCACCTCATACATGTTATCCTCGCCTTATGATCAGTTAAGGTGACAAGGCAATCTTTCCCATTCACAAAGTCATCAATCTTCAATATGTGTATAAATGACCCCTGTTTAACAACATACAGCATAGATCTTCTTTCAGAAAAATAACATCAGCAGTGTGCAGTTGTTATTAGACAGATGTAACTCTTATGTTTGGTTACTCTTCAGTGCTTATCAACCAAAAAACAATTATAAATTTTCCTAACGGATGCAAAAATAAATAAAAAATAATAAAGAAAATTATAAATTGCAAATGCCAAACCAAAGAATTATGTCAACAAGCCATACCAGTGGGTAGGACCCACCCAACATAAGGTTGGCGGTAACAGTATATACCAACCTGATGGGTATATCAAAAATGGGCTGGCCCAAAGTTAACGGAAGCCCAAGAAAGGCGGTCAACACTTTAACAGCCCAGTTGGAGAACAGGCCCAAGAGCTGGGAGGCCCAGGACGGTCAACACTGGCGTTGACCGTCCAGGCGGCCAACGCGCACACAGACGGTCAACTCAAACGTTGACCGTCTGAGTACTGTAGCTATTGGGCCCAACAGTGGTTTTTCCTACATTTATGGATCTGGCCCATTTGAGCCCGCAATCCATCATACGGCCAGCAACGGCTTTCCCCACATCTTCCACGAGCTCAGCTGGCTCCCGAATTGGATATTGACAAAATCGGCGCCCTTCAAGTAAGGAAGGCACCAAATTTTCCCAATATCCTGTCAACTGGGGATTCCAACGATAAATTACACCAAAGGAAAGTGAGCAGTTCGGAAAGCTATTGGCCGCCACGGAAGGAAACTACCTCGCTCAGTTTGGCAACTGGCATCTGCTTCGAAAGGCAAGCCAGCCAAGAATCACACAGGGAATCACTCCTTCCAAAGAAGGAGGATCGCCCTCTCAATCATAAATAAGCCCTTGAATTATCATTCAATGCACACTTTCAGCTATACACGCTTTCTGTTACGCAAACACACGCTTTCGGTTACGCAAACACATGCTTCAAACTATTACACAGGAGAACTTTGAGACAGGCAAACTCGAACACTCACACAGAGAGGATCTTCTATTCTCTGCTGGAACTCACAGAAAAACCTAAGGCAAACAACGTGCTACTGACAGCCGTTCACTGCCTCCCCACCCTTCAGATTCAAGGCGACGATTTTTGGCCTCTCTTACATCTGGAGATCCAGGCACTCCTGTTCTCTCTCTTTCTCTCAATTCTCAATTCCTATTACTTTCTGATCTTCGAAGGCTATTTATTGACTTAAGCGTTGGAATATTTTCGATGGGACAACTTCCTACTCACACGCTGACCTCCTGTTCTTTTTAGTGGTGTGCAGAATCTGCACTCAGGGAACGGAACCAGTTCAATCCATCCAGATAAATCCGAATCCGTTTGAAATCCAGATCTAGATACGCATCATTGGCGCCGTCTGTGGGAAACGCTTACAAAAGCCAACCACAAATCTGCACGACGCTCTCTTTTACCGTCTGACTGCAATGGTGAACATGAGAGCCCAGGTTAGCGATCCCGCTAGAGATGCTGCTAACCCCAACTAGGACCACGCTGCTGATGCCACGGTCAACGGAGCTACGGGCAGAGTGCCACCGCCCTATTTTCAATAACTGATAGAGCAGATGAAGGCCAACACGTGTCTGCTCCAGACATTCTACTCTCAGAACGAGCAGCGACTGCAGGCGGCTTCTCCAGCAGCCATCCCTGCACCGGCCACCAAAAAGGATGGCCAAAGAAAAAAGAAGCCGGCCAAAAGACCCGAGAGGGCCGGGAATACTCCTGCTCCAGCGTCCTCCCACGTTCCTGGCCAAAACAGGCCTAAAAAACGCTCCGGGAGCACATCTCGCGAGAAAGTTCGGAGAGAAGAAACCCCCTATACTCTCGGACAGAAGACAACAATGCAGTCCAGGAGCGAGCCTGCAGATTCGACAAAGATCACAGAGCATAACGCCCTGGAGTTCCTTCGCCAGAGCATCGTCTGCAGATTCGGCGTCCCCGAGAATGTTGTGACTGACAACGGGACCCAGTTCCCGGGAAAATGCTTCACCAAGTATTGCACCAGCCTTGACATCAAGCTGGCCCACACTTCGGTG
>JAOVVI020000203.1:0-38773 GCA_028571085.2 Nepenthes alata
GCTTTCAAGTTGCTTACACGCAATATTTCCCTTGATTAATTAATATGAAAACCAAAGGGACATAGCCCTCCTACACAACAAAGGAAAACAAAGAAATGAGAAAAAAAAACAAAGGTATCAAAGTACCAACATGTCTATGAAATCCAACAAAACTAAAATGAGATCAAGAATGGAAATCCTTCACCCAAGGAAAACAGTATTCAGACAATAATCTAAGGATTAGTCGATTCTGGGTTCAGAGTTCATACACAAGCTCTTGCATGTCCTCCTTTCCATCCAACCAAAACCAAAATCAAAGGAATAACTCTCCATATGGTTGCTGTCCTGCTTCAAATGAACGACTTCGAACACAAAACATATTGTGAATGGACCCTCTCAGCACCCAGTACGCTACATGAAAGAATAGGCAAAACCACAACTTCCAATCCAAATCACAAAATAGACCAGGTGCATTGCTCACGATTTCTAAAAACAGTATCTGTTTACCAACAGCAAATCTCTTCTCTGCAGATTATGCAAAGTGGGGGATTCATTCCAAGCTAGCCCCCAAGACGAAAAAAGAAACCTTCAAAGGTACCTTAAATTTCCAAATCAGACCCTCAAAAGAAAGCTAGCATCATCATCATCTTCATCAGCTGTTTGATAAAGGAATGGATCAACAACTTCTCACACTACTTTGTTTTCAATCCCAACCTATAATGCAGCTGATCCTTAACAATTTATTGCACTGCATCAATTTGATCAATCTGGGAAACCAAACAATTTTACCAACTTTGAACCATAAATTTTACCGAACAATTCCTCTTCCAAATTTGGCAAGCCGCATCCAATTATTCCTCTACCAACTAAAACCTTCCTTTCCAACAAATAAAGCAAAGGCAACAATTGACATATATGATTTTCTCCTGTCTAATTGACAAGCCATTCTCAACTGACTTCATATAAGCATTCGTCAGCCCTTCACTGTCTTGGCCACATATAACATCTATCTGCCCCAACAAACACATTCTGAGAATTGGAAACCACTTTACCCACCACCCTCCCTAAAAGTCCGTCCAATGCTTAGGCATTAACCTAACAAATGCCACCCCCATAAGGAATTGAAAAGAGTTCTTTTTTCAGAAAATCCTATTTCTTCTAAATCTTTACCATTTTCAAATCAAATAATCAAAATGAAGGTTTTTGAGAGAATATAGAAGCTAACCAGATAAGTGGAAACCCTAGAAGTAAAAAATAGCAACATCATCCTTGAGAATCTCCCAACTGTAATGAAAAAAGTGCCATAATAAATCTACTCTTGCAGATTATCACCTTCCATATTGAGCAGCTCAGCCTTAACTTCCTTCTCCTTGAAATTGCCTTTTTCCCACAATTTACAACAGTCAGCAATATAATGTCTGCTGCAAGCGCTAGCCATACAACAAAAAATTTTAGTGCTTTTTGTTGATGCTACAAACTCTAAGAAGAACTGACACCTCTCTAGGGCTAATATATTAGCATTCGACAAGTGTTGAAATATTTTAATATTTTTTATTTTGATTCTAACATGCTTTGAACATGTTTTATTTTGTAATTTCAGAAAAATAGGGTTTGAATATAAACTAAATAAAATTGGAGCATTTTGAAACTTAGAAAAGAGTAAAAACCTTTAGTTTTGCCTTAATTTGTCAAGCTATATGCAATATTATTGTTCTAATCTACTAGATTTTTTTTCCAGAAGCTCACTTATTGCACTCAATGGTTCAACTCTATGAACAAGTCCTTTAGTCCAACAAATGGTCCAATGACTTAAGAAATACATATAGAACCTCCTAGTTTGTGTAAATTATAAGTGAGGTATGTTATATCATAACTTATTTATATTGTTAACTCGTATATTGCTTTTCCTATGATTTTTTTAATGAGGAAATAAAAAACATGTATTTTTTATTGCTAATATAAAATAATTAATATTATTAATCATTTATATTCTCATGTTTACAAATAAACTATAAGTTTTAATTAATGCATCCTTAGCATGTTGATTCACAATTTTAGAAAAATAACGAGTCAGCGTGTTAGTGCCGTGGCGTGTTTTGTGTAGGTGTCTATGCTTCTTAGGCTATGGTAAGCATTCACAGATCGATTGCTTGTATGACTCTACAACTTCTAATGTCTTCATCACAACTCTTGTCAATTAATGAAAAACAAAAACTAACTAAATTATACACATTAAAAACCAAGACTTCAGATCGAGTCTACAGTTGGCATATCTGCAGCTGAGGTTCTGATATCCACAAGAAATAAAGCATGGAAAAATCCACATCAAGATACCTGAGGTTCTGATATCCGCAAGAAATAAAGCATGGAAAAATCCACATCAAGATATTGAACAAACTGCAGTTACAATCTAACTCAGCAACACAGCGATTCAAGGAAAAAAAAGTAGCAAGTCAAAGAACCAATTGCCATCCAAAATGGAGTATAACAAGATCTCACTGAGAACTTACCACTCCACCTCTCCATGAAACATGGGCTGGACTTGTCCTTGGTTGTAGAACCTGTTGCATGTACAAATGTCGTCAATCAGCAACAAGCAACCATATTCAAATTAAAGCTTGCTAAGGATTGTGTATCGCAGTATGAGCTACAAAGTCAATCAAAGAAATAAAAAATATGTTCAGGCTCAACAAGCTATATTTTCTGAGGATCTTCTTTGGTGATGACATAACATGCAGATCCTTATTAGTTAAGTGAGCTTGCAACTTCAAATACAGATCATAAACAAATTTTCTTTTAACCAAACAAGACCACAAGCAAATACCAATATATAATATCGGCATCTTGGTGCATCATCAACAAAGACCTGATCAACTAACTCAATTTTCTTTGCAGCTTATAGACATGAGGGAAATGAGCTCGGTCAAAAATATTTGTTAAAGGAGCAGAAAACATTATAAACGTTGTCAACCTAAATATAGAGAACCACTTACATGCCAAGAAGCCCACAAACTTTCAAATCGAGGAACTGAGAGTGATAAGTTTCAGAGTTTTCACATTTCAAATCATGCAGTAAAATTAAAAGAAAACAATATGCAGCACGAACATAACATTACTGAAATATGATGAGATAATTTATCATCAAGTATCAAACAAAACGAAAGGTTCAAAAAACCCAAAGACCAAAAAAGGGTCTAGGCTATGATTCTTTTAAGTGTATCCAATCTGGGAAACAAATCCTTTTTTTGGGAAAATCAATAGCAAGTGTGAGAAATATTCAAGAAGAAACAAATGATTAACTAGAAGCAGCACGCCCTTATTGAAAGAGAGTATTGGTGAAAGTTATGTGGAAAAGTCTATAAAGCCACAAAAGATATTGAGCGAAACATTTCTTGATGACCATCCAATATTTTGATAATGACAGCAAAAAGTAAAGGGAGTCAATTAAATTCCAAGATGTTGTTAACAATGACGACTGTCCAATATGTGGTAGTAATTAGTCAAGATTGAAATATCGGATAATATATATTAATATTAGACCCAACCATACCAATATTACTCGATACCAAATATTAGGCTACAACAAAATTATGATATGTCATCGTATCGACAATATATTAGCAGATATATCATATATTTGACAGATACATTGACTGATATTTCCTTGTTGAGCTTTAATTTATTAAAAAAAATTTGCGGCCAATATGTCCAATATCCATAAATATCTCCCAATACCTATAGGTGGCACATGCAATCACATGTTAATTGCTCTTGCAGTAGTGAGACTAGGGAAAGAAATGGCTTGACACAATCTGGATGTAGTCCAGCAAACAAGCGCAACAATTTCACCTTTGTACACTATATTGGTCCTATGAAAACAATAATAAACAGTATAACTGCACCCTTGTTTGCTAATTTCTTAATCTATTATTCACTTTCAAATCCTCAAGCATATAAGATCATTTCTTCCTCAGCTGCACAAATCTAGGTTCTTTTTCCTCTCTCTTTTTCTTATTGACAGTAACAATTTTGAGTTTCAGTATCACAATGTTGCAAAAAATGGTTAGACTGATTATACCAAATGACTCAAAATAACTGGAGACTCCATTATAGGATGTTACACAAAGGGGTATATCAGCTACATATCCAGCAGAAGGTATGTCATTCATGGCTGCCAAGGGGCACAACAGTGTAAACATTATAGAAGCTAAGTAAACAAATTAAACAATTTTCTGTAAGATAAAGCACATAAACATTTATGGAAAGATTATTTGAATTCAGAATTTTAATTGACTTGAAAACCATACGCAGATTCTCTATTATAGAGCTATACAAGAAAAGGAAGCAATCAAATCAATACTCCTAAAGATCTGCCTAGTAACAACCTATAATCAACCTACAATATCTTCATTTATTCCCTAAACATACACACAAGTCAGACTATAATATCTTTATCTATTCACTAAGCATAAACATAAATCTTCATGAAATGTATTCATTTATTCATCAGATCTTCCTGGTCTTCTAGATATTTTTTTGGCCAATCTTCCAGCTCAGTAAATTCTGGGCCATTCTTCAACACTCTGCGTCAAGCTGGCTTAAAAATAAATTCCATAGTCAGCTCGCCAATCAAACTTTCAAACCCATTTCTTGAAAGCCACATGGTAAGTATGTTTGCAATCTGATCTGTGGCTGAACAAATAACATACAAACTAGTCCATTCTCGAATTTTTTCCTTGATAAAGTGCTTGTCTATTTCCACATGTTTGATTTTGTCATGGAGGACTAAACTGTGTGCAATTGAGATTGCAGATTTATTATCACAATATTCCTTCATTGTAGAAAGGTTGAAGGCCTTTAGCTTTTGTAATAGTCATTAGTACCACATTACTTGACAAATCCCTTAGGCCAGTGATCTGCATTTGCTTCTGCACTGCTTCTAGCCACTACATTTTGTTTCTTGCTTTACCAAGTATCAAGGTCGCCACCAACAAAAGTGCAGTAGCCAGAAGTTAATCTTCTGTCAGTAACACCTCCAATCTAATCTGCATCACTGTAGACTTCGACCTGTAGGTGCCCATGCTTTAGGTACAATAGTCCCCACTTAAAAGTTCCCTTCACGTAGTTTAGAATCTTATAAGCAGTTTTCCAGTGTTTTGGTCAGGATGGATGCATGAATTGACTTATCATACAGACTACAAAGAATATGTCTGGGTGTGTATGGGACAGATAAATAGTCTTCCAACAAGTATGTGATAATGTTCTCTACTTACCACATTCTTAGCCTTGGCAGGTTGCAACTTTACATTGGGCCCAATTGGTATTTCAGTAGCTTTGCAGCCATGTTTCATTAAGTAGATCGAGTACATATTTGCATTGGCTAACAAATATGATCCCTTTAGATATAGCAAGCTCATCTCGAGGAAATAATTTGATGGAGCAAGATATTTGATCTCAAACTCATTGGCACTATCATTATCGGTCGAGATAATATCATTACAATTAGAATAGAAATTTTACCATCTATTGAATGCTTATAGAACATATTTGACAATAACCATGACTCCTCATAGCTGTCCTAAAGTGTTCAAACCATGCTCTCGTGGACTATTTGAGGCTGTATAGAGATTTTTTAGCATTCACGCTTTACCTTTGCCATGCTTTTCTTCCAAGCCAGGTGATAGACTGACAAACACTTCTTCTAGGTCACCATTTAAGAATAAATATTTTACATCCCACTGATGTAAGGGCAATTTGGATTCACAGCCAAGGATATCAGGACACGGATGGAGTTTATTTTGGCTACACAAGCAAAGGTTTATTGATAATCTATTCCATAGGCTTTTGTAAAACCTATTCCATAGTCTCTCCTTGTATCTTTCTATGCTACCATTAATATTACATTTAATGGTAAGTACCCATTTACACCCTATTTTCCTCTCATCCCTCGGTATTCTCCCAAGTACCAATTCATTTAAGATCATTCATTTCTTTCATAACTGCTATCTTCGAATTAGGATCATCTAGCGCTTCTTTAATGTTTCTTGATACAACAAGGTGAAAAATCTTGGATATATATGCTCTATGGTTGTTGACAGTTTTTCATGGGATAGGTGTTTGGCAATGGCTGTTTGGTACATCTTCTAATCCCCTTCCTGGTAGCTATAGGAACATTAAGATCAAAAGGCATACCAAGAAGCAAATTGATTTTGAAGAAGAGTTATCTGGTATACCCAAGGGACCATCGATCACATTTCTTATTGGTCTTGTGCTAGAATATTAAACAGATATTTGGCCTACGAATTATTTTCCTTCCCACATGTAATCCAAAAACTTGATATTTGACTGAGGCATTTCTCCCCCGTCTGTGATTCAACGATGTTTGCTAAAGGCAAAGGTTGACTATTAGATTCAACATTTTCAATATCTTGGACAAGCAATGGTAATTTGAATCCATTAGTGGGTTAGGTAGTGAATTAGTAGCCCTAAAATCGTCTTAATTTTTTCCCCCAAAGAAAGGTTGATTTTTCAAAAATGTTACATCCATCATTACATGCAATTTTTTTATGACAAGATTATAGCACTTATATCCATCTGGTGCATAACCAATGAAACACATTTTTCAGCTCTTGGATCCAATTTAGACAGAGATTGACTGGGGAGGGGGACAAAAATTGTGATGCCATATACCTTGATTGGAGTATCCACAGAATTCTCAACATAGGAATTTTTTTAAAAATTGTCCAAGGGTATGTTATATTGGAGTACACAAGTAGGTATTCTATTAACCAAAAACGAGGGAATTAAAATAGCATCATCCCACCAATATTTTGGAACATGCATAGCAAACATGAGTGCCTGAGCAACTTCAAGAACATGTCAATTTTTTTTTTCAACAATACCATTTTATTTGAGGGTATCATGTCATGTAGATTGATGCTGAGTGCCCTTTTCTTCCAAAAAAGTGACAAAGCATTCATTAAAGTACTCTATTCCATTACCAGGAAAAGGATACTAGATTTTCTTTGAAATTGATTTTCAATCATTGTACAAAATTCTTTGAATAATTTTTCACATCAGATTTTTCAAGCATCAAATATACCCACCATAATCGTGAGAGATAATCAATAAAATTCACAAACCACCTTTGTCTAAAAGAAGCTGTAATTATATAAAGGGACCCAAACATCACTATAAATCAAATGGAGAGGTTTTGATGCACGATAGGGCTTCAAATATATGTAGTACAATGACTTTTTGCTAAAGCACAACTTTCATATTGAAATGATGAACACTCCAAATTTTTAAATAAAGTGGGAAACAAATTTTTAAGATCTGGAAAACTCAGATACCTAACCTAAGATGCCAAAGCATGATTTGGTCATGAACTAACACTAAACTCATACCAAAAAAGTTGGCGAATCTTGGTAATAATAGAATAATCATCAAAATAGTTAAGACACTATATTCTAGCACTGGCAATCGTCATCCCGAGTTCTGATCTTGGAAAAGATAATCAGTATCAAAGAAGTCAACAAGCCAATTAGAATCTTTACATAGATGGCTCAAAGACAAAAGATTACAAGTAAATTTAGGAAAATGAAAAACATATTTCAAAGCAATACTTTATGAGAAGTTTATGAGGCCTTTTTCGCAATGGCTGAAAAACTACCAACTATAAATCAAATCTTTTCATTCCTAAAGCAGAGAAAATATGTGTGG
This sequence comes from Nepenthes alata, assembly GCA_028571085.2. Lineage (NCBI taxonomy): Eukaryota > Viridiplantae > Streptophyta > Magnoliopsida > Caryophyllales > Nepenthaceae > Nepenthes > Nepenthes alata. The sequence goes on from JAOVVI020000203.1 coordinate 7,702, forward strand.
AAAAGATATAAGAAGCTTGTCATACAATCAGAGGAACCGAAATCTATGATCCATGGCACTGGATCAAAAAAGAAGGATAGAGCATGAGGATTACTAGATGTATGAGCCAGAGAAACATTAGGAGTACCACATGATGAATTGGCTTTTAGTAGTTTAAGGAGTTCATTTATCTGCTCTATGGATATACGGGACTCATATCGGCTTCATTTGTTGAAGGATATGCTTTGTTGGATTCGTCTTCTTGTTTCTTACTTGCCAATTTGCTGGTTTACCATGGATCTTTTAGCATGTTGACCATGTACGACGGGGTTTGTTGCAGTGGTCACACCATACTTGGGGTCATTCATCCAACTGCCGTTGACACAGGACAATTTTATTAGATTCAAAGGCAGCCAAATCAGAGTTCTAATTGTTTTTACCAAAGAATCAACAATTCCCCTTTTACCTATCAGAACCTTCCTACTGTTTTCTTCTCTTCTCACCTCAAGGAATACTTCACCAATAGGAGGAAGGGGTTACCTACCAATAATCTGTTCCTAACTTCATCTATAAATTTAGTCCAACAAGAAATTTGATGATTCGGTTAGCTTCTACAATCTTTTAAGATGTTTATAATCTTCAATAGATTTCCATTCAAAATCATTGAATTATCAAAGTCCTGCCATATTTCTTTCAAATAATTGTAATACTTGGTAATAGTGTCATATCTCTTTCGAATGTCTCCATGTTTTAGAGTCAACTCATACACTTGTGATTGATTTCCCAAATCAAATTACATCTGACTAACGTTGTCCAACAGTTCTTAAGCTGTAATGAAGCTCATGTAGTTGGAACCAATGTCATCATCAATGGATTTTCCAAGCCAAGTCATTACCATAGAGTTGTCCGCATCCCTGGTTATGTATTGGGAATCAAAGCGTTTTGGTTCCTTAGTTTCACCAGTCAAGTAAACCATCTTTCCTCGCCCACAGAAGCACATATATACAGATTGAGACCATCACAGAAGATTAATGCCACTCAGACGAATAGTAGTACTCTAAACAGACTAAGAATCTGAGTGCAAAGACTTTGGATAGGTAATAATGGATGAAGTGACGGAAGAGGCTAGTTTTGAAAAAACATTAGATATGGTGAATGTAGGAGGTGGCAACCAGGGTTACTCAGTGAAAGTAGAAAACAGCTAGGATTACACAAGGGGCATGGGCCGTTTCAGCTTTGATACCACATGGAAAGATTATTTGAATTCAGAATTTGAACTGATTTGATAACCACACACGGATTCCCTCCTATAGAGCTATACAAGAATAGGAAGCAATCAAATCCATCCTCCTAAAAAACTGCTTAGTAATCACCCTATAATCAGCTAAGAATTTCTTCATTTATATCCTAAACATATAGACAAATCATCGTAGAATATCTTTATTTATTCCCTATATATACACAATCTTCATCACATGCCATCATTTATTTACGAAGATCTTCTAGATCCTTCTCAGCCAATTTTCCAGCTCAACTCATTCTGGGCCATTCTTCCAACAATATTCAAACAAAGAAAGAAAACCTTCAGGTAAAAGAACACAATAAGAACACAGCCTGGCTCCAATAGTAGAAGATTGGGCTCTTGATTTTCAAAGAAAGCTGCTTTTCTAGCCTTCCAGGCCTACAGAATGACTGCCACAGAAACCAGAAGCTTCCACCTTTTTCCCAACTTAAAATTTCATCTTTAACATTCCCAGTCTGAAACCCAAGGGTATCCAAACAAACAAAAAACACTCAAGTGTAAGATCTCCAAGAAACTGACAGTGAAATAAATAGATGGTTAGCATACTTCAAGTCCTTGCACAGGATACAGAGATAACTTGCACAGGATACAGAGATAACAGTCTGCCACAAATTGTCTAAGTTTATTCACCCGGTTATTTCCACATAGAAAACACGCATCAAAAGAGCCACAGAACATTGATTCCAAAGTATCCTCCATGAGAATCTGGGGCAAAGACTTCCACATATGTGCTTTATGATATCCAGCCACTGGTTTTAAGCCGTTTTCTTCAGCTTCCATCTACATTAATCCATTTGGAATGAAGTTTCAATTGGTGGATACAAATGCGCCCTACTCCAGTCTTGGAACACCAAGCATTCCCCACATAAAATTAAGCATGTTATTCCATAATAGCATTTGCGTCCAGTGACAATATCATTAAGATCATGAAACAACACTCCCACAACAGAGTTGCCAAACCACAAGTCCTCTGAATATCTGATCCTCTCACCACTTCTAACCAAAAAGCATACAGGTTTTCTAAATTCATCAGCCCCTTCAAATCTTCTTACATAATACAACACCATAGCTCTTCTTCAATTCTTATGATATCCAGCCATGCTCTTCAAAGCCAAAGCCTCCTCAATTAGAAATCTTTATAGCCGTTATCCCAAACCATGCCCACTTCGGTAAATCAAATATAAAGGAATCTTCAGAATCTCCCCAAAGAAAATTAATTAGCTTTTTCAGACTAACAACACCTAGCCATTCTTTCATTTATAGCAGAAAAAATAGTACATCCATATATAGTAGCAAATTCTTAGTGTTTCCAACTTATGACAAGGGGCTACCCTTACTATTAAGATAGACTCGATATCTTTATTGAAAAAAGGCTGACAGAAGCCAGCTAGTTCTGTTCCCACTCTCCTTGTGACAAGAGGCTACCCTTTATCTTAAGATAAACTCAATATCTTCATTGGAAAAAGGCTAACAGGAGCCTACTAGTTGTCCATTCCCACTCTTCTACTAGTAGAGTTCGTTCAATATTTGTAGTTAATTTGATCTTATAGTTTTTTTCCTTCCGAGGTAGTTCCATTTGTCCATGATAATGAAAAGTAGCTCTTTATTTTCTTTTCTTAAGTTGGATTGTATTTTCATATGTGATTGTTAGTGATTACATACTACAAGGATCTTAGTCTTATATTTTACTACTAGTGGGCTAAAATGCTAACAGCCTTTAAAACTTACCCTTATTAAGCTTGAACTTGCATAATAACCAATTTACTCAAATGTCTAGAAGACTAGCAGTTCTACTTACAGAATAAGATTGAGTGGGTAAATGCTATTATTATCAATTCAAATCCGGATATGGTCTAATGGTGGTAAGTTAGAATGGACTAAATAACCTTTCCAGTCCAAAAAATATATTATAAAAATCCCACCTGGTTGTTAAATATAAATTATTTGCATTTCAATATTTAGGAACTCAAGCAGTATCATGTCCATAAAGTGGACTGGCAGCTTTGTAGATGTTGATGTCATTAAGTGATACTTTCTCTTGGATTCTGAGATGAAAACATCTGGATTTAGCGCCATTCTACATTTCCATAAAATCATTCTGTTGTTTAATTTAGAACAAAAAAATCATTTCAGTTTGTGCTTTTGGATACCTATTTTTCAGCTCAATATCTGAATATGCATTGCTATGTATGATCATTATAAATTGTTTTTCATAAGTGGTGTGGAGTCGACGCTATGGCAGATAGAGAATATCCACATATATACCATGAAAATATATTTATATTAATCTATTTAATATTGTGGGTGAGCCATGTTATAATAGTAAGATTGCTCCATTGTGACCAAGAGTTCATGTGTTCAAACAATAGAAATTGGCCCTTTGAAATGCATGGGTTGCATACATTGGACACTTGGACCCCACGATGTGGGAGCCTCGTGCAATTGTCTAGCCTTGTCCAATTTATTTTACCATCCATAGTCTACTTCTAGATGAGAACCAACCAACAAGTAGAATGATGTGCTCAATAGTTTCAGGCATATCATAATGGATTTTTTGGAAGGGAACAAGAAAAGAACTCATTTCAAAGTATGTAAGAGCTTACACATGAACTAACCTCTACTGTATCAATTGCTTCGCTCGAAGGAATTGCATGTAAGACTCTGCAAGAAGAAAGAAATTTTACAATGATCAAAGAAAGAAGATGAAGGCGTATTTTCTGTGATTTCCATGTGGCATCAAGAATGTCATCCAAATTAATTTGGGTTTCCATGAGTCCAAATCGTTATGATATGGCATTGGCAAAATGACTTGAATAGTATATTTTACCAGTTCAAACAGCTTCAATTGAGCTAGACAAAAGTTCCCACATACATGACACAACAAAAACAATCAAGCACACATCATCTAGTATATGGGCCAACAATTAAGCTCCCAAATAACACCATCAAAATTTCTGCCCCGTTAGATGATCAGGTCACTACAAGATCACAAGTCCCATCATAACTCACTTACCAAAGTACAATTTGTGGTTGCAATATTATCTACTGCAACTAATTAACACACTTCAAACTAACCACAAGATAAGTCCAAAAAAATTTATCTGAAACCACCATCAACCACTCCATCTTAGTGCTTGCATTTTCCCAGGATCATCCCAGTCCACAACAACCAGTGGTTGCCATTGCCACTCATTCCGCCACTGTCATGCTTCCGTCAAGTATTTCTCCCCATGATCCCTTAGATATCTAAACACCAAACTCCCCCCACCCCCAAAAAGGAGAACAACCAATCACGTAACATGCCAGCACTGTTGAAAACTAAGCTCCCCCTTAACTACTCTACTTCTCTCTTACCTTCATTACTCTCCTCTTTCAATATGATTCAGATCTAGGTGTTCTGAAACTGTGGAAGGTCCATTCAAGGCCAATAAATTGCCAAAATGGACCCGATCATATATTTCCCACAATATTCGCACTAGGGAAGCTTCAGAAGGGAAAGTCAACCAAGGTCATTTGCTTGTGAAGTGGACGGGCCCAGAGAGGTAGATTCAATACTTTTTCCCCCACCCATTCATTTTTCTAAATACAATCACATGCTTTTGCTATAAGAAATTTATTGTCAATCCACGGTAAAGCGATGTGATTAAATTATATAAATTATTCGGTGCTTATTTTATAATAAATCCTCTTAAGTGAACTTCAATTAACTTTTGTCTTTGTTGTTGGTTAGGAAGAAGTCATTGATGGAAGAAGGGCAAAATGGTTGTTTTATCCTATCTAAGCTTAATTGGTGTTGTTGGAACGCTTAATTTGAGCCCTGCAAATTTGTCAATACAAAAGGCTTGAGATTCTAATGATTTCGGGAAGAAACAAATAAGCAAGATCGGTGAATATTAAAGATCTGCAAAAATAGGAAAGTTTGGACCTTAATTGGTTAGATGAATTTGAAATCAATTATGCAGAATTTTCCCCCAAGATTTCAGGCAGCTTAAAAGGAAAACTATGTCAGCTATAGGGTTTTTTTTTTTTGGAGACCTTGACTATTATTTAAAGGAGGGCTGGCGGCAGAAGAAAACGAGAGCATTCTGTTTTACACCAAAAACAGGGGGCTCACGGCATTCTGTTTTAAACCAAAAACAACAGAAAAAAGCAGGGTTTGATAGGAGAAAAATTAGAACTGGACAGCAGAGAACAAATCAGGGAGAAAAAGAACAGGTGTTGCAGGCCTTGCAGCAGTTTCAGGGAGAAGAAAAGATGTTGAATATGGCAGCCAGTTTTCCAGAAGCAGGGGCAGCCTTCTTCTTCCCATTTTTCTTCCACTTTTCTTTACTCCTTTTTTGAAAGGATGAACACCACGATTCATAATATGAACTAGGTTTTATTTACGAGAGTTATAGATGTAACCTAGGGTTGAACTATGTACTCTTGATATTATTTCATGCAACAACATTATCAATTTGTTTGAATGCTTCTCAATAAATAGAATGTTTCTTTCTATAATTACATCATATTACAATCATTCTCCTTCCTAACTTACAGCCCTAATTATAACATTGTAATCAATTATAATAAATCAGAGTCGCCAAATTAAGAAAAATATATACAATATATATAATTAAAAAAATCCTACAGGTTCGACAAAATAATGTATACATGACTAACATCCCCATCAAATTGATGTTAGTAAATCAAGAATATCAATTCATCAACCATGAATTGATGTCAGTGACCTGGCAAAGGCTTGGTAAAAACAACCATCGTTTGAAGAGTGCTAGAAATAGGAGGAAGAATAAACACTTGATGGTTAAGCACTTCATGAATATAGGGGCAATCAATTTCAACGTATTTGGTGCACTAATGAAAGGCCGGATTGGTAGCAATTTAAATAGCACTGATATTATCAACATGGAGCGAAGTAGACATAACTTGTGAAATCCCAAGTTCATCAAACAAGCCCTAAAGTCATACAATCTCTGAACAAGTGAAGGACATAACCCAATACTCAAATTCGGTGAAAGATTTCAACACTCAATCTTGCTTCTTGCTTTTCCAAGAAATAAGTGTTACCAATAAACATACATCAGCCAGTAACCAATCGAGGAGTATCCACACAACCAATTCATTGAACCCAATCAACTATAGAGAATTCCCAATCGGAAAGAATAAGCACAAGCAAAGGTGCATTTTAATTAATGAAGTCCGTTTCACTACTACTAAATGCTTATGTAGAGGTGCCTACATAACTGACCTACTAGACAACAAAAGAAATACCAGAATAAGTAATAGTCAAATAATTCAAACTTTTCACCAATTGATGACACCTAGATAGGTTAGGTAATAAGTCTCCTCCTCCTATTAGATCTTTGAATTAACCTCCATAGGTGTATGAGATAGGTTTCTAGACTGAAGATCGGCCAAGGCATAATCTCCTGAGTACACTTGTGTTGGTGTAAAAGTGTCCTTATAGAAGTAACACATACTTTTAAATCAATGAAACACTACAACAGACCAAGATTTTTCATATGAAATGGAATCTTGAGATGCTGCTGCAACTACTCAATCAATATAGGGTCAAACCCAATGATAGCCATATCATTGACATACATAAGAAGAATAATAAGTGGTCTATCGAAGAAAGAAAAGAATTATACTGGCTTTGAGTAAAGCTAAAGTCAATGACAATAATACGAAATTTTCTAAACCAAGCCCATGGTACCTATTTTACAACATAGAAAGAGCGCTTTAATCAACGAACCTCTGAAATATAGTGAGTAAATAGTGAGTAAACATACATGAAGAAGTCATATAGATTTTTTTTTTTAAATCTCCATGTAAAAATGCATTCTTTGCATCTATCTGTTAATAGACAATCCTTTTAAGGAAGCAATAAACACAACGGTATGTACAATAGTCATTTTAGCAAGTGGTGCAAAAGTTATCTCATAATCAATGCCATATTCTTACTAATTTTCGAGAGCCACTAGAGACTAATTTCTATACCTATTGATGGAACCATCAATCCGCAGCTTGATGGTGTAAACCTATTTACATCCAACAAGCTTGACCATGGAGGGATAGGATACAATATTCTAAGTGTTATTGGCCTAGGGAGCTTGAATTTGTTCTTGTATAGCTTGCTGCTAACAAGGTTGGGTGGAGGCCTAAGAATAAGAATATGGTACCCAGGTAGTACCCAAAATTGTCTGATTATCGGTATGGGAAAGCCATACCAACCAGAGTGGATCATCGAGATTTAGGTGAAGCCAGATCAAGCAATGGATCATGATCGGAAAGAGGCAATGAGCAGCATCTTTTATACACAAACTTGGGTTAAAAACATTCAATAGAGCAAGAGATATCATTAAAAGGGCGAAACCCAACCGAGGTGGAATCCTGGATGACTCATAATTTGAAGTATGACTAATTTTCAAAGAAAATCACGACTAGAAAAACGAAACTTACTGGCATCTGCATCAAAATAGACAAACCCTTTGTGTGTATTACTATATCCAAAAAAGGCACACAAGCTTGTGACATTCATTTGGTGGTAAGTGAACAAAGTAGACAACCAAATGCGAGTGATACTCGGGAGAAGTTCCAAACATGAAAATATGAAGAATCATAATTCAAAATTTTAGAGGGTAATCAATTAAGGAGATAAGCAATCATAGATAAGGCCTCTATCTATAATATAGGAGATACAAATGATTTGATTAACAAGGCACGAACAACATCCAAAAAATGACAATTCTTATACTCAATGATCCCATTTTACTGGGAAGTGTAAAAAATAGCAACGTTGAGAAAGAACGCCTTTTTGTTTAGATAAGCCCGAAAGTTATTTGACAGATATTTCGCCCAAGAATTTGTGCCTAAGATTTTAATATGTGTCAAAAGTTGTATTTCAACATAAAAAACAATAACTTGAAAGATAGAAAATACTTCATCTTTAGAATGGAAAGAATATACCTAAATGAAATAGCTATAGTCATCAATAAACATCGCAGATTACTTGTAGCGATTATAGGAAATAATAAGATTTATATCCAATATATCAGTATGAATAATTTCAAAATTCATGGAAGCATCGCTACCATACAAAGGAAAAGGTAAAGATTTATTTTTACCAAGTTTACAAGTACAATCAGATGATGAGGAAAAAGATGAATCTTTATTACTTAAATGACAATGATTCATAAGATAGGTTAAAATGCTATAATTGGGATGTCCTAATTGATATTAGACATTACTATTATTTGTAATAGCAGTACATGCCAAAGAAATGGAAGTAAAAATATGGAGCTAAATCAGAAATAGAAGTTCCACTTTAGGCTCCTTCACAATTACTTTTCCTGATACTTGATCATGTATAAAACAACCATTATGATCAAATTGAATCTCACAATTGTTATCAATCAATTGTCTAACAGAAATTAAATTTATAAATAACGCTGAAGATATAAAAAAAAATTATCAAAGGAGGATTTAGTCTTCCAACCACAATGATTGGAAGAGAACTGTCATTTATTACCGAAATATATTAGTCATCTTCATACTTACAAACATGATGTAAAGTATCAGTATTACTTGTTTTATAATTTGAAGTTGTTAAGTCAATTAACCAAGAATAACCGAGCAATTTTTGCTTGCCTTGCAATCCTAGAGCAAAGAAAGCAGAAAAAATCATTTGTTATAACACCTCAAGAGTGAGAAGGGATGAATGAGCATCCAATGACTAATTATTGACAAGAAGAGCACGTACACCAGCTGATTTAGATTGGACATCAATGTAAAAAAACTCGAGCCTATCTATTTTGAGGCCAAAAATGATAATCCTTAATAATGTGTCTCTCCTTTTAGCAATAATTGCAGAATTTCTTCCTGCAATTCTTTACAATATGCTCATACTTATTACAGCTATACCACTGGATTTGAGATTTAAATTTTCTTTGTCCTTGAACAACATTAAACTAATCAGCTCTGAAGAAACTGTCTTGTGTCATGCTAATCTGTGTAGTCAAATGTTTTTCACGAAGAAATTTTCCTAAACAAACATCAAGGGAAGGTATAGGATTGCGATTAAGAAGATTGGCTTGTGCAGTTTTAATTTTCGGCCAGGGTTTCATCATAAATTAATCATGAAGGCTCTCATCATAAACCTCCAGTAGAACCGCAAGTGCTATTGTTGAAACTTTTTTAATGCACAATAAATTTGTTCCACAAATTAAAAAATCCAGCATAAAATTATTCAACAGAAAAATTGCTTTATTTGTAATTTGCAACCTCAAATTGCAATTGTAACTTTCTAGCACCATTATCTTGGTTATAAATGCATTTGAAGTAATCTCGCATCTCCTTTGAAACAAAAAATAATTAATGATTATTTATCATATCTGGTTCAGTTGAACTCAGCAACCAAGATACAATACGAGCATCCTTTCTCTACAACTGATTAAGATCTTTCAACTCAATAGGAGCCATAGATGATCCACCTAAATGACTGCCAAGTTCATTTCCATTTACAAGCATTTTAAATTGAAAATCCCAAGTTGACTAATTCTTTCCATTAAAACAAACAATAGAATTTTCTTCCAACATTAAAATAGAGAACGAAGAATAATTAGAAGAGAAGCACCAACCTTTAAAACTTCTAAGGAGACCAAAAAAATAAAAATGAAAACCTCATGCGAAACTAGTAAAATATGTCAAGTACATTTCTTTAAAATCTCCAACCTTTGGGTGATCAGGAGAGATCATGTGCTCTGCTTCGTATAAGAAAAAGATATTCAGAGAGAGAGGCCCGTAAAACTCAAAACACCACAGATTTTCTTTGTTTGAAGAGAGAGAGAGAGAGAGACGTGCACAAATGAAGAGAATTCGAAGATGAAGACTTTGAGAAATCGAAGACGAAGGCTATGAAATCGAAGAGATTTCTCAGTTACTCGAACCCTAGCGACAAACTTCAAAGAACCTCAGGCAAGCCTTATAGAAATTTCTAGATCTTCTGAAGAAGGAAGCAAAGATATGAAACCCACCAAAATGCCTGGAAGAGGGCAATCGATTGAATTAAAGTAACTCAAAGGTTGCAAAAGTTTCCAAGGAAATTGAGACCAAGAGAGAGTCACCCAACCAAAATCGAAGTCGATGTACTTCCGTTGAATAAAACAAAGCAATGAACAAGACCAAAATCGAGAGATTGAATTGGCCAATCAACCTAGAGCAAATTCGAAAAACCTAGATTCTGCCAATAAATCGAAACCAAAACCAGAAAAGACACAATATACATGTATTTCCAATTTTTTATCTCAAGGTTTTGATACCATGTCAATTTTTCTAAATGCCTCTCAATTAAAAGTTGATTCTCATTAAATAGAATATTTCTTTCCATAATTACAACATATTACAATCCTCCTTCCTAGCTTAGGACACAATCATAATTCATTATAATAAATCATAATCATTTAATTAAGAAAAATATATATAATATATATAATTAAGGTTATCTTGCAGATCTGAAAGAATCATGTATATCCAACTGACAAACATTTCCTCATTAGAATTATTTCTCTTTATGCTTAATAGTTGATTGCCATTTGAATGATTTGATAAAGAATGTTGAGATCGGGAGGAGAGATATGGTTAATAGATCTTTAGAGAAGTAAAATGAGTTTCATTATGGATAATGATATACTATATGAATCTTTAATGAGATAAATTGAACCTAATATATGCTTACCAATTTTATACATATAGAGATATAGTAAATAGATATATAATCATAGTTTTCGTAAAATCCGAATGGGAGTATTAAATATTTATATTATCTTAATTGTCATTATGAATATATTATGCATCAGTGATTGAAAGGTGTTACATCAGAATACCTATGTGAAATTTTAAACGCCCTAATATCTTTCTTTATTGAATTTAATCTCATTTTAATGCAATTTCCATAATGATTAGTTATTTGGCTAGTTAGTGCATTTCTCATTTAATTTAGTTGTTAGATAATTAGGATAAAGACCATTTTGGTACTTCGTAAAAATTTAGTCTTTTTGGGACGATACTTAATCTAGCACTTTATTACTTGTTACAACATCTTGCACTTCCAATTTAACACAACTTAAAGACACTAATTTTCTTTCTAAGAACAATTCCTGAATAGTACAGTTATATCTATGATTATTGACTTGTTGGACATTGTTTTGGAAACATCCTTTAAAAAACTATAAATTAGATCTTTTCAAAACACTTCCTAAAATACTAAATGAGCTTCTCTGTAAGTTACGTTGGTTTTTCTAACAAGTTCTAACAACAAAACTAATTCAAAAACATCCCCCAAAGTTGTTTCTACAGAAGGTACAAATTATGACCTTTCACAAGCACGCCTTGTGAAGAAGATCTTATCATTTCAACTTCTCATACCGACTTCCACGTCCTCGTTTCCCCACTCAGACCAGCCTATTGAAGATTTCCCAGAAAAGCCACCACTAATGACAAGCTTAATTCCAAGCCCTATCACTTGGAAATAAGGTTAAGTAAGATTCATGACACACCAAATGACTTCTTTCTTTCCATCATAGACTAGTCAGTTTGACAAATTAGGAATTGACAGGAAATTTTACGAATTTCTTAATTTGTGAAAAGTGAACCAAATCTTTAATAGGTGCCTAGGTGATGTCTCTGTTCCGGTATGTCAGCTTGTCCCCATCGTTCTTCTAGCGAGAGAGATTTGAAGAGCGAGATAGTAGGGGTAAAAACCAACTGTGAAGTAGCAAGTATATGAAGCAGAAAAAGGGTACTGATGGAGTGGATCATTGAAAGGAGGTGGAAAAAGGATGCTAGGGTTGTAAAAGGTGATGATTACAGCTCTTGGAGACCGGGTGGAGGCAATAGGCGATCAGAGTTTTTTGTAGTAGTTCTCCCCTCCGATGGTTTATCCGACCATAGTGACTTGGCTTGAAGCCATTGAGAGGCAGATGACTGAGCTCGAGGCCCAAGATGAGTCTCTTGATAGGATGAAAATGTGGTCGGATAGCCTCACCGACCAATTGAGGGCCTTGGAAGAGGTAGTTAAAGACCCGACAGACGATGTTCGCGATTCTATAAAAGTGTTGCAACATGAGAACACCGAGCTAAACGGCAAGGTGAGCCTTCTAGTATGCACTACCACAATTGATGGCAGTGCCTTCGGTGGTATTTGAGTCAAGTCCTCAAAACCTCGCTCATATGGTGGTGTGCAAGATTTACAGGAGCTTGACAATTTCATCTTTGACCTGGAGCAATACTTCAAGGCTATGAATATGGACTCTGATGAGGCAAAGGTTTCCATGGCTACCACGTACTTGACCAACGATGCCAAGCTATGGTGGAGAACCAAATATGAGGAAATGGGCCAGGGAAGATTAAACATTGACTCGGGGGAAGATATCAAAAGAGAACTGATAGCACAATTCTACCCAAAGAATACCGAGTTCATGATATGAAGAAAGCTCAAACAAATTAAGCACACAGGAACCATAAGAGATTATTTTAAAGCTTTTCGACATGCATGTTAGACATTAAAGACATATCTGATAAGGATCGTCTGTTCCATTTCTTTGATAACTTGCAGTCGTAGGCTCAGGCGAAACTATTTAGACAACAGGTCCAAAATCTAACATCTGCCTAAAATGCGACCGAAAGACTTGTTGACTATACAATCAAGAGGGGCAACCGAAATCCAGGGAACTGCAATAATCCCTCGAAGAAGCCTGCGCAAAGTGCATCGAGAGTTAACAAGTCGGAGTCCAAAGCAAAGAGTGAGGGAAGTAGTTTTTGGAAGAATTCACCGCCAGTGAACTCCCAAATCTCCAATGGAAGCACCAGTACGTCAACTAGCAAGAAGGTGTCTTTTGGTGGGTGCTTCCTTTGTAATAGGCCACATAAGGTGGCACAATGCCCACACAAAGGAGCTCTGAGTGTGCTATAAAAGAAAGGTGATACACCAAAGTCAGGAAATGATAAGAATAATTAGGACCAAGCTTGCATGGGCACAGTCCACTTCTTATATGCTGTAGAGACGCACGCCCAAGCAACCACCAAATCCATAGACCTAATATATGTGGAATTGCATGTCAATGAAAGGCGTGCCTGTGCCATGGTAGACATGGGCACTACTCACAATTACGTGGCTAGAGTCAAAGCAAACCGACTAGCATTACGATTGGGAAAAGACGGCGGTAGCATGATGGCCGTAAACTCAAAGGCAAAGCCCACCCTTGGGGTTGCCAAGCTGGTGCGACTTGGAGAGTGGAGCAGGAAGCTGAATTGCACGGCAACATCAATGGATGACTTTGACCTGACCTTGGGGATGGATTTCCTTAAAGTGACTAAAAGAGAGCCTATACCTCACCTAAATTTGGTGCTTCTCATGGGCGAAAGTCTATGTCCAGTGAACGCCTTCAAAAAGCCAAGCGAACTCGAGGGGAAGGGCAAATACAAGATATTGTCTACACTCCAGCTCAATAAGGGTTTAAAGAAAGGTGAGCCTACCTTCCTCGAGGCTTTGTCGGTGGACGAAGATGTCATGGTTGGACCTATAACGCCGGAAGTCAGCCGACTTCTAGAGGAATTTGAAGAGGTGATGCCAATGGAGTTGCCCAACGTGCTTCCACCCTGGATCAACAAATCAAGCTTATGCCAGAGGCGAGGCCACCTGCACAAGGAGCATACCGAATAATACCTCCAGAGCTAGTAGAGTTACGAAAACAATTGGATTAACTAATTAGCTGAAGGTTCATTCACCCCTCAAAAGCACCTTATGGGGCCCCTGTTTTGTTTCAGAGGAAGTAAAATGGGGATTTACGTCTTTGTATTGACTACAAGGCCCTAAATAAGATGACGGTAAAGAACTATTATCCGATTCCTTTGATCACTGACTTGTTTGATCAGTTAAGCAATGCAAAATATTTCACAAAGCTTGACTTAAAGTCGGGTTATCACCAAGTCAGAATCTTGGAGAAGACAATCCAAAAACCACATGTGTAGCCAGATATGGAGCTTTCAAATAGCTCGTAATGCCCTTTGGATTGACCAACACCCCAACCACCTTTTGCACGTTTATGAACCAGGTATTTTACGAGTACTTGGACAAATTTGTGGTAATTTATTTGAATGATATTGTGGCATACAGCTCAAGTCTAAAGGATCACATGAAGCATTTAAGGTTAGTGTTCCAAAAGTTGAAGGACAATCATTTCTTTGTGAAGCGTGAGAAGTGCTCATTTGCTCAAAAAAGATTAGCTTCTTGGGACACATCGTGCGGCAAGGACAGATCAAGATGGATCCTAAGAAGATGCAAGTTATCTCAGATTAGCAAGTCCCATCAAGTGTAAGCGAGTTGCCCTCATTCTTTTACAAACTATTACCGATGATTCATAGAAGGGTACTCGAGGAAAGCAACACCTTTAACGGATTTATTTAAGAAGGACAGGAAGTGGGAGTGGACGAAGACATGCTAGCAAGCTTTTGATAAGCTTAAGGGCGCAATAGTGAAGGAGACAATGCTAGCCCTTCCAGATGTGGCCAAGCCCTCTGGTGTGCAGAAGGATGAGTCAGACTTCGCTCTTGGAGGGGTCTTATTATAAGAAGGCCATCCGGTCGCCTACGAAAGCTGAAAATTAAATGAGGCAGAACAACATCATGCAGCCTAAGAGGAGTTGCTAGCGATTGTCCATTGTCTGAGGACATAGAGAGTTTCTGCTCGGCCCAAAAGTTGTAGTGAAGACTAACGACACGGCTGCAAGTCATATCCTTACCCAGCTAATGTTGACATCCAAGCAGGCTCGGTGGCAGGAGTTCTTAGCAGAATTCAACTTTGTGCTAAAGCATAAATTTGGACGATGTAACTAGGCTGCAGATGCCCTTAGTAGAAGACTGGACCTCGCTGCCTTATCTCCGATAGCCCACCTAGCAACTAGCGAGATTTCCACAACTATCAGAGAACAGGTGAAGTCAAATCTTGAGAAATATCCAATGGCTAATTGGACTTATCTGGGAGGGCAAGACTCGAAGATTCTAGATAAATGATGGATTGATCTTCACAAAGAGATACCAGATCTTCATACCCAAGGCTAGCGGATTGAGGAGGGCATTCCTTCGAGAATATCATGACACCCTATAGGTGGGCCACCCAGGGTGGCAGCGTACCCTAAACTTGTTATAAAAGATAAGTTCAAGTGGCAGAAGACGACGGGGTTGTTAGAACCCCTCACAGTACCTGACAGACCCTGGGAAAGTGTTTATTTATACTTCATCAAAAGGTTGCCTAAGGTCAGTAAATACTCGTGCATCTTGGTGATAATAGACCACTTCTCAAAGTATGCTACTTTTGTTCCGACAAGGAGAAATTGTTCAAGAAAGGAGACAACATCTTTGTTTTTCAAACACATCGTCAAATATTGGAGAGTGCTCCAAAATATTGCAAGTGACCGAGATGGACGCTTCATCGGAGCCTTCTAGGCAAAACTCTTCCGACTGCTCGGATCAGAATTGAATATTTCATCGAATTATCAACCTCAAATTGACGGTCGAACAGAGAGATTCAATTGCCTACTCAAAGAATACTTGAAGCCTTTTGTGAGTGCCAGTAAGAAGGATTGGGTGAAGATTCTCGATCTTGCTCAATTTTACTTTAACACTCAAAAGTGCTCTTCTTCAAACAAAAGTCCTTTTCATATTGTAATAGGCTAGCAGCCGCTTCTTCCATACACCGTGGCTGAGCTATATGAAAGAAAGTGTCATCGTGCGTACAACTTTGCCAGCTAATGGAAACAAAACACGGAGATTGCCAAAGCCTACTTAGAAAATGTGTCTCGTCGAATGAAGAAGTTGATAGATTAGAATCAGCAACCTCTACAATTTAAGGTAGGAGATCTTATGCTGGTGAAACTTCTCCAAAAGCAAATGCGGTTTCTCAAAGAAAAAGACAGACGCCTCTTACAAAAATATGAAGGGCCTGTTTAGATCATTGCTTGTGTGGGGAAGGCATTATAAAAGATAGATTCCCCAGAATTGATGAAGATCCGCATTGTCTTCCAATGTGAGCTATTTGAAGTCATATTATCCTGACATAGTAGACCCTCACGCAACCAATCCCAGCGCTCCAACATTCGGATAAAGCCACAACTAACACCAAAAGTTAAAGAGATCATTGCTGGACGGGAGGTGACGACATCAATAAGGAAAGATAGGAAAGAAGTGCTTGTGAAGTGAAAAGTGAGATCAACAGAAGAAACAAGTTGGGAACCCACAAAAGACGTAAGACTGAAGAAGTAAGAAGCCAAAGCCACCCTGAAGATCAAGTCAACAAGGACATAGACAGCTTAGTAGGGGGAGGGTGTTAGAATCTGATCCGAACAATATAATTTTTACATAATTTTTCTCACATCATTGTATTTTTCTAGAAATTTAGATAAATTTAGTTTGAATTTTAGTATCGTAAAAAAATTATAAACCCCATCGTGAAAGTTGGGGCATTCCAATGTATACTAATGCCAATTGTCAAAAGGCCCAAATACCTCTACATAGGAGAATGAATTCTTGAAATCTTTTTCTATATCCGATTGTTGACTTGTTGCTATTGATTGCGTGCTTGTATTTCCACACTTTTACTAACGACTTACTTACATAATACGAACTCGACCGTAACATAAGTTTTCGCGTTACATCCCGGGACTAACCTCGAGCACTTGAGAGTGCTTATGGGTTAACTTGGCTAGCGTCCATTCCCGTGGGAACCAAACGCGTCGCATGATCTATTGCTAAAAAAATTTGGACCGTGACACTATGCAAGGAAATATTAATTACAGCAGTTCCAGTTTACGTCGGGGAGAAACCTTAGGATTTCCAAGTAAACAACCTAAACTAAGCTTGAAGTCACACCAATTCAAATCCATTTTATGAAACCATCAAACGAAGCTACAGAGGTTTCTAAAATAACTGGTGTTCTCAGTTAGCAACGTTGCATCAAGTACATATAAGTTTAGATTGATTATTAGTTAGTACTTCCAACCACTGGGATGCCAGATTGATCATCCAACTTATTTTATTTATACCACAAGCATATATTATCATGTTTCAAGCTACTAGACCTATTATCAAATGCTTAAAGAAAGAAGACAGCGAAACAATACCTATCTTCCACTGCAGCGATTAGACCACTTGTTAAAGCAACCCCACCAGCCTACAGAGAAAAGAAGATCTATTGCAACAGCTTTTGACATAATACTTAGCAGCAGGACCAGCACTATCTTTCCAAAGTTCAAAAAACTCACAAGTTGGATGCTAGAGAACAATTTCCTTTGGAGGTCAATACGCCCTGCTGAGACAGTGCGTAAAAAGCTCATAATTGAACATCATAGAATTTCATATCCAAACATGAACTCTGACTTACCAGTTGAAAGAATACTTTTTGTGACAGCTTCAGCAAGTCCAAGGTTATCTTCCTTCTTCGACTTACTAGTAAAAACAGGATAGCTCTCCCACATTGGTAATCCCCCATTAATGCCTGGGAAAAACCCATCTGTTGTGTCAGGTCTCCTAGGGTATTCCATATGCCAGGTATCTTCCAACATATCCTCATAATCATGAAACCTGTCCAAGTCAAACCATTTGAACAAAAGGAGTAGAAGTAACTTGTCATAAATTACAAATATAAAAAGGAAAGATCTCTGCCAAGCACCTATTCTTTTAAATCAAACCCACTTCCAGGTTGGGAAAAGGAGGAGAGGTCGTACCAAGTGCAGGGCGGTGCAGGATACACTTCTGGAACCAACAACTTGGGATAGAACAAACCCATAGGAGGAACCTATCCATCAAAATTATCACATACTGTCTCAACTAGCGCCCTCTATAAATACGGCGAAGGCATAAGTTACTAAAAGGATAAGAAAAATGATGAAACTAAGGAAAAAAACATATTTCTCTATTTCTTCGGCAAGGAATTGCTAGGATATATGAGCTTATACTATATCTATGTATTTACAAAAGAAAATAATTCTTTATTATTTGTCGTAGTTTTATAAAAGGATTGTATGTTTTAACACCAATTTCATTTTTTCACCTACCACCTATGATTTGTATTTCCTTTCAATTAATTTATCCCTTGAGACTTATTTATGTAGCTAAATTCAGCATAATATTTTAATGAGATGGATAAACTTTTCTGATGTCTTTCCAAAGTCCAAACATGCAAGGACATGTGCCAAACATGCAAGGACAAATTGTTGATTTCATTAAAAAAATTGCCCAAAACTAAATACTTGAGTGAGATGGCAAAATTCTTCCTATATTTTTCAAAGTCCAAACATGCTAGGACATGCATCAAACATACAGGGACATGTTAATTTCATTAAATATGAGGCAAGAAGAGAGAGTATGTGGTAAATTGACAGAAAATGCAGATCATAGATGGTAAGTTGGGGAAAAAAATAGAAGTGATGGTCATGTCAAAAACACAAAAATGGTATGGGCAAGTGAGAAAAAAAAAACATTATAAACATCTAGTTTAAACTTGGATTGCAATTCTCAATTTCTATTTTTTGTTGTGTAAATTAATTTTTAAACCAATATGGAGTTCTTACTTGTGATATTAACAAGATCTTTAACTATGATAGGCTCACATTATCAGTTGTGAAGTGAAAAATATTCTTTAAAAAATTACAATGTTATATATTTTTTCAAATGAAAACAAAATATAAAAGTTCATTGAAAGTATATAACATTGCACCATTTCAAATTCTTGTAAATATCTAATTAAATACCCTCACCCAAAAAAGTTTGGTTAAAGTATTATGTTGGTGGGAAATAAATTATATTCCATGGACATACCTATTCTTTAAGTTGTGGGATTCCGAAAGCATATCTTTCGGAAAAAATTAAAATGTTCAAGCAACTCTGGAGCAAGGTTTAATAGAGCATGTATAATTGCGAGTAACTATCACATTTGTAAGACTTTCCTAATATAATCTAATCCCTCATTCAAACAAAAACTTTTGCCACTATAATAGATTGTGAGGTAACTTTCATTAATAGCTTCCTCCACCAGCCCAAAGAAAGTAAAAACACCAAAATATCAATCTGGTTTAAAGAAATAAAAAATTTGTCCATTCTCATCACTTATCTCTGATAAAGAAAATCAAACAGGGGCTGATCAAGCCACCGTCCAATTTAACTTTTTGTCAAAATTCCAAGAAAAGAATGCTGGACTAATAAGGTAAAGGACATTATTTCTGTTAGAATATACAGTTAGAATATAGTTTAGGATATGTTATGATATAATCTTTGTAAAGGTAGTTTAGTATTTTTCATATTTACAAATACACTAATACATACTTGTGAATATACCACCCTAGCACAGGGTTTTCTCTTCTCTTCTTCTCTTCTAATTTTTACATGATTCAATAGAGGTTTGCTTTCTAAATCCTAACCACCGCTGCTTCCAGTGGTGGGGAAAATTTTTGGGTTGCAGATGCGCCTTCTGTCTATGAATCAAAGCCCCAAAGTAATTTCTCATTTCATCACATCCAGTGCAGCAATTCACATCTAAAACCTTTCATAGCAAACCCTACTTTTTGGGTTGATTGTTCAATTAGCCTTATCCCGGTGTGTTTAATCTGTTATTTCTTCATATTGATGGTCAATTTTCTGTTCCCTTGTGATTGCCGGAGTGTTCATCCTTTCTCTTGGTTGTTTGTGGATATTTTTTTCTTGATTGGGTAATTGGCACCCTATCCTCTTCATCGGTTGTGGCGATGGTATGCTTAGTTAGTGTATGCAATTTTGGTGTACAGTGGATTGTGTAAGATCTGTTGGTGTTCAATATGTATGCTCTCTTTTTTGATCTGTTTGTGTGATTTTGTGTATGATCTGTATGTTCAACCTATTGGTATACTTTCTTGACAAGCTTTGTTATTTTGCTCTGCAGATTTTAATTTGGTGCTGGCTGTAAGGTCTTTCTGGTTTTCCAGTAGCCAGAGCTAACTTACGAGCAGCAACCAAGGCCAGTTGCTTCCTCAGGGTCAGAACTTGGAAGGATTGTTCATGGATTTCTTAGGGTTTGCAAGGCTAGCTAATTTCACACGAATACTGAATCTATATTGGGAGCTTTTGGTGGAAAAGGCATTAAGGAAAGAATTATTTGTTTTCACTATTGTAGAATTGGTCACAATAGAATAAGTGCTAGCAATTACATAGGAGGTCAGCTATAACTCCAAATCATATTGTTACTAATCTTGAGCAATCTAGTAACCACATCGCATGTCTCTCATCATCCTCTCAGGCCTGGGTTATTGAGTCTAATGTCTCTTATTACATGACTAAGTTCAGAGATATCTTGTTTGATTACAACTATGATCCACTATTCCCAA
Source organism: Nepenthes alata (assembly GCA_028571085.2). NCBI lineage: Eukaryota > Viridiplantae > Streptophyta > Magnoliopsida > Caryophyllales > Nepenthaceae > Nepenthes > Nepenthes alata. Next base: position 28,393 of record JAOVVI020000203.1, read on the forward strand.
TGTTAATTTGGCTAATGACGTTTTTTGTAAAAGTTAAGGGTATTGGCTCTACTTTTTTGACGCAAACTTTGCAAAGGTTCAATCTGCTGGATGTTATTGGTAGAGGTCATTAGAACTCAGAAGGCCTCTGCTTGTTTGACATACCCAATCCTATTGTCTATTCCTGTACCACTTCTACACTCTTTGACCTTTATCGTAGATTGGATTATCCATCTCTTTCTAGTTCGAAAAAGTTATTTCTAACTCTGACATATGTACACTTATTTTATGAGTTAAGTCATGTCGTCAAATACTATTGTAAGTCATATTCTATTGAGTTATGTCAATTTGTCAAATACCAATGTAGATCATATTCACCTCAAGTAAATCCATGCTCCTCTTCCCTTTTGAGTTGATAGATTCGGATATCTACAGACTGCATCCCATTTCGTTCAAAATGAGACTTCTTGTTTTATTACCTTTATTAATAACTATTCACAAGTTACCTGATTATATTTTATAAAGAATCGTTCTAAATTATACTCCATTTTATATGCATTCTATACTAAAATTAAGACCCAATTTTATAATTCTAAAAATACTTTGCAAAGTGACAATAAACGTGAATACGTTTCTACTTCTTTTTCATCATTCCTATACTAGCAAGTGATTTTTTATAAATCATCTTATTCCAATATACCCAATAGAATAGTGCGGCTGAGAAAAAGAATAGGCACTTAATAGAAGTTACTAGAGCTTCTTATTAGAAATGGAGGTTCACAAGACTTTTTGGAGTGATGCATTCACAATTTGTTATCTTATTAATCAAATGTCATTAGTTATTCTTCATCAAGAGATTCCTTATTATGTGTCATTTCCTGATAAGCCATTACATTTTCCTCCCATGAAGATTTTTTGTTATGTTATGTTAGCAATATTTGATGTATTTTCTTAGATATCCTCATACTCAAAAGAGGAATAGTGCTTCTCTCCAGAGTTTGGATGTTTTTCTGGTGTCATCTAATGTCATATTTTATGAGTCTACACATTTTTTTTCCAACATATCTTCAATAAGTCCATCACCGAGTATCTCCAGGGGACAATATCCTTATATATGAGATAGTTTATAATGTTATATCATCTGCACATTTATAGCATGTGCCTCTGCCACTCAAATATATGTTTGTAGTCCTCGTCAGATGTTTGATTCCTCTTTAAGATTGGTTCTTGAGTTAACCACGATTGAATCAATAATTCCAACTATATATGCTATTTTTACTTATCAGGGAACCAATTTAGACCATCCTATTACTTTATGAACAGGTTACTGTCATTGTAATTAGTATCCATTGTTTGCTACATTATCTCATGCGGGCATTTCATCTTTTCAGTAGGCTTTTGTATCCGCCCTGAACTCTATTAGTATGCAGTGATATGTATCCGAAACTATTTCTCATCCTGTTTGGTAGACAGCTATGAAGGAAAATATGGTGGCACTTGAGCATAACACATGGAATCTAGTCGCTCTGCCTATAAGAAAGAGGCTTATCAGCTATAAATGGGTTTAAAGTCAATGCAGATGGTTCTTTTAGTTGGTTGCAAGCCCATCTACTTGTCAAAGGATATACTTAGATATATAAGGTGGACAACAATGATATATTTTTTCCTATCGCCAAGTTGACTTCTATTACGCTTTTTATTTTATTAATCGCTACTCAACACTGGCCTTTATGTCAGTTTGACATCAATAATGCCTTCTTACATGCTGATATTAAGGAAGAGGTTTAATTGGAGAACCTCCAAGGTCCATTGCTCAGTGAGAGTCTAGATATGTTTATTGGCTAAAGAAATCATTGTATGATTTGAAACAGTCCTTGTGAACATGGTTCGACAAATTTAGTATAGATGTGTTTAGGTTTGGGATTGCTGATTATGATAGCAGTTACTCTATAGTCTATCTTCACTATAGTGCTGGGTGTATCCTTTTCATTAGATGTATAAATGACATTGTAATAACTTGCCGTAATAGTAAAAGTATTACACATAAAATTGTTCCTTCAAATTCAATTTCAGACTGAAAAATCTCGAAAAATTTGTATTATTTTTAGCGCATTAAAGTTGCTAAGTGCCCATCGTGGCATCTTTCACACAAAGCACCATGTAAATTTACTTCGAAAGACTAGTAGGAAGGACTCAAAATTTTGTGATACTCCCTCCCATAAATCCAAGAATCAAGTTATTACCAAATAATTGGGAGATCTTTGTAGAACCAGAACAGTCCTGACAACTAGTTAGAAAGTCCAATTACCATGATGTGACTTGTCTCGATAGTGCCTTCTCAGCTATTGTTGTGAGCCAGTTTCTATGTTCTCCTCATGTTCCTCATTAGAAGACTATAATTCATATTACGAGATATATCTATGATACACCTGGGGGAGACCAGCTTTAAAGTGATCATGCTCATAATAAGGCCTAGGGTTTTTTAGATACTTGATTGAGCTATGTTACCATATAATCGAAAGTCTACCACCAACTTTTGTATTTTTGTTAGAAGTAACCTTGTATTATGGGAGAGTAAGAAACAAAATGTGGTAGCCAAATTAAGGGCAAAATCAAAATATCGTGCATCACATGTTACCTGTGAAGTGACGTAGTTTCGATAATTACTTAAATCTCTTGATTGTAAGAGTTTTGGACCTTCTCAATTATGGTACAATAATCAAACAACCATCCATATTACATCAAATTTGATACTTCATGAGCACACAAAACATATTGAAATAGGTTGTCACTTTGTTCATAAAAAAGCTCTAACAACGCATTCACACTCGTCATGTCAAGACTAGAAATCAACTTGCAGATATTTTCACCAAGTCCTTAATTAGAGTTCGAATTATGTACATTGATAACAAACTACACATAGTCATCATCTATACTCCAACTTGAAAAGAGTTTTAGAATATATTAAAATATACTAGAAATTAGAATATATTTTAGAATATGCTATAATATATTTTTATAAGAATAGTTCAGCATTTTTAATATTTCTAAATAACCTATATATACATGTAAATAAACCCAATCCTAGCATGGGATTTCTCTTCTTGTCTTCTCTTCTTATTTTTACAATTTCTAATCAAAAACATAATTGAAGTGATAACCTTGGGCAATGACTATCCAGTCCACTGCCCAATAATAAGAAGAAATTGATGATAGAGGCTGTTACTCCAGTTGACTATAGGAGAGATCCAAGCTGCAGCACGTGCAATAAAACATTTTTTTTCTATCTGGGCATATTTTATAAGAGGTGAGGCAAAACACGAAGTCCAGTTCGCATGCATCAGACACTGATAAAAATTTCATGAGTTAGAAACCTATCCATGTCTGGCATGGGTGCATTTTATTGTTCACACATTTTCCTTGGTATTTGGAGAACATAACCAAGTATCCATGTCCAGTTTAGGTGTCCATCACATGGTCTAAACCATAATTTCCACTATGTCCTGCTGGCTAAGACCTAATCACACCTGAACCCACTCCTACAAACAAACACCTAAGAGGAGTGTGGTCCAGAAATGTCACAAACCCTTATCAGAGGGTCACCATCCATGTGACCAACAGGAAAGAAATAGGTCGAGTTCTTAGAGTCATACATTCAGAGCAGTCAACCTCGTCTTATGAGTCACAGCTGGCATGCCTTCCTCATAAGAATAAACAAAAACAACAGCTTCAGTCTCCCCGTCCTGTGCATAGGAAGTAAATAAATTCAGCAGCTTTCATGACTAATATTAACTTCAATTAAATTGGTAAACTGATTTCTTCTAAAAAAAAGTAATGCTCTCTGGATGCAGGAATGAGCATCATCATAACTTCAAGCCAAGGACCAAATCAAAAGCAACTTATAAGCTACCATCAGCAACTACATTTATCACAATGATGTCTGTCTAAACCAACATTAGCAACAGAACCAAGCAATAAACTAATAAGAATTTCCAACCGCATGAGATGGATCAAATAAACCAGCATCTTAGTGAACTAAATTAAAAAATAATAACATCCGACCCTCCTTAGATCCTACAATTTGAGATTCTCATGTACTGAGCCACCCTGTTTTAAAGGTTGGGCAGGAGCAACAGTAATGAATACTGAAAATCACCTTTTTTACCCCAAATTATTTATTGTTATTTCCTAATGAATTAAGTTATTATTGTTTTTACTTAGTTATTTAGGTTTTGTAATTTTGGGGTTTAGAGCTTGAAAAGGAGATCTTAGGGAAAAATAAATAAGAAGATTCTACCACCAGGCCAGCAACATAAACCAACTAAAGTCCAACTTGTTAGACCCTTGCATACAAGAAAAGAAAGGCAACAAACCGTATCAAGAAAACAAGGAAATTTTGATTTTGCAAAATAAGAAATCGCGTAGCAGCTGTGTACAAGGGAAACAAAGAAATGGCAAAGTTTAAATAGACTGGACAATCAAAAGAAGGAAGAAAAACCTCACTAAAAGGAAGATTGGGCTGCTAACAGCACAGAGCAAGGAGAAAGAAAAGGAAAGAAAAACTAAGGAAAGCAGGGGGCCGTGGGCATAAAAGGAGAATAGCTCGTGGCACTGTCAGAGAGGAGAGCAAAGTATGCAGCACATCAACAGGAAAGAGAGCGGGGATATTCAGGACTGGTGTTCATATTATCCTTATTTTATATTCCATTAGTGTGGCTGGCTGTTTGCAAGCCACTAGATTTAGGTTTTACATTTTTATGTCATTAATGTAGCAAGTTGTTTGCTGACAATTAGATCTAGGGTTTTAAATTTTTGTCATTAGATTATTAAACTGCATCCCAGTTCTTTCTCCTAGATTAGGAAACCTTTAGTTGTTGAGCTCAAGTTAAATTCGTTTTCTTTGATTAAAAAAGATTTGGCAGGAATTTAAAGTCCATAAGGAGGAGGAACCGAATTCCTAGAAAGAAGGAATTTTTTATTCCTTAGTTACCATATTTACTCTTGGAATTCTTCACTTTTGTTGTGTTGGCTAGCCAAATATTTGTTTTGTTCTCGAATTTCATTGACATTTGTTTATCATCCCAATGTCCTGAAACTTTATTGTTTTTATGGGTTTGTAGCAGTGATATCTTAGGGTTACCACTCATCACTTAATATGTTTATGTTATGATTACTAAATTCCATAAGAATACAATCCCAACAAACTGAATAAAACTATATTGTACCCCCATGCAATTGTAAGATTAGCCATACACCTGTTTCGATGTCAACCGGCTACAGGGAATAAAAACGAGGAGCAGTAAGAATTTTTAGATCCCCTAGTAAGCCTGAACAGTAGTGATATGGGACGATAGTTTAATATCAGAACTACAAATCAGGTAATTCAGACATTTGAAGAGAAAGGTAATTTTGTCAAAATTGGTATCAGACTTTCCAGGCAAGCAAAGAGTAGTAGTAAAAAGTTGATCTCCAATAGTTCTACATATTCATCATTTTAAATTTGTAATGCTAGCTTTCATCTGGAAAATAATGTATACAGCACATCAGACATGAGAGTGAAAATAAGGTCGGGCATTCAAACGTAGAATATATACAAACTTTCTTCGATAAGAAAAGTTACATGATAAGTCACCACTATCCCGATATGTCATAGTATGTATGGCATATCGAATAGTGAGAAAAAAGAGAAGGTCAGATAAAAGCTTTGTCCAAATTTCAGAGTGCCAAATTTCATCCAAGAACTTAAGCACAAGATACGCAGGAGAGAAGGTGAGATATTCAAAGGAAGAGATCTATAATATTTCACTAGATCATTGTTAAGAGCTCTCAAGGGAACAGCATGTATTAAGCTGATACACACAGGAAGTGAAATCACATAATCTAAATTGATCAAGTATATCATTTTAAGCATAGGACCTTGAGAACTTACCTTAATCCGACAATACGACTCCTTGAGCCTATTAAGCATTAACAAATCTATAGGTTTCGCCAAAGCATCAGTTCGTATAGGTGGCCAAGTTTGATGATGCCTCTGAGTCCAAAGCAAGCATCTTGATATATCCTGTCAGCGAAGAACTATGAGAACACCCAAAAAAATAGAACTCTTATTAACTCACATAGTAAATCATGTCAGCAATGCTATAGAAATATAAGATGGGTTAATCCAAACCTCCCCGCCAAATGATAAGGTAATTCCGGTCATGGGAAGTGGAACTCCATCCTACACAATCATTGGAAACCAATGCTAATTGTCATAAGGCTGGCAAATTGATTTCAAGGGAACAGTTTGTCGAGGAGCAAGGAAGAATATTACTTCTAGATTGTTAAAGATCCACACAAGAACATACAGAAACAAATCCATTTGATATTGTTTGCCTGTCTTTGGCTTAAAGGGGCATGGGTGGGGGGAGTTAGAATGCATATAGATGAGGAAACAGAAATGCTAACTGAAGCGTCATTACCTCAACACAGATAACTGAGGTGACCTGGGCGCCAATGTTTACAACACATGCTGTTGATAATCCATTCCCAAAAATTGCAGCAAGAGCTTCCTGGGAAAACAATTGAAGGGTGTCATGGACTAAAAATATAAAACATCAAAAAGTTTGATGTCAATAATATAGCATTAGACATTTAGGAGTAATTGGACAAATAAGAAGCCTATCTCCAAAGTCGTTACTTGACATTGTTCTAAATCATGACCACAAAGCGAATTTTGCAGATAAAAATGTTCTACACACTCTACAGCACTACTTCTTAGGAAATTAAACCATACATCCTCTTGTACACATATGCCTCTAGGAACTGTACTATAATTTCTTTAGGAGGGGAAAAATTAAATGAAGACTGGTACAAAGGCAATAACTGCATTTCACTCATATCTATTATGCACTTTTATTCATCACAAACATTATATAGCTCTTACACTATATGAGACACCAACGAGTTGATGATAATACGAAGGACAAGTGACTACTGTCAACTAGGATGGTACTTGCTACACATGGAAAAGGATAGTAAATGGTTGAGGCATGATAACCACCAACTTGAACAGTCAAGTGTGTAGGAACCAGACCCTCTGCCTAATGTAATGATTAACATGGAGAGGGAAATCTCTTGTGAAACAATAATGGCAAAAATATTTGATAAGAATCTGCTCATTCTGTTTGTGAGTATGCTCCTTGACGTTTAGGACAGGTTATCAGCAGGTTCTCAATACATTTATGAGAAAGTGATAGTTGCAAATCATATGTTCTTCTACTAGAATAAGATTGTGAAAGTAGTGACATTTATGGCAAGAACATTACTTTTGAAATCGTCATAACAGCAAGATCAAGGCAGAAAATGGTAAGTGATGCGTCCCCAAATCCGGTTATTGTACATAATAGGTAGCCGCCGGCTGGAGCTTCCATCGAGTTGATCTGAAGTGGGTCCGGTCTCCGTCGCCTTAAACCCGGATCCGACGCAGCAAAATGAATAAGCAAAATAATAGAGAAATGGCAATACTCGCCCCACAATATATTCTCCGACGCTCAGGTCAAAAACATTTCTGTAAGAAAAGAAAGATGAATGATGAAGATAATGTGAGAGAATGCATGAATGAGGGAGTTGAGTGATGGTTTGGAGGTCAGGGCTCCAGATGGTGCACTCGAAGGAAAACGGCTTAGAGAGAGATGTGCTCGGCGGGGAGCGTCTTTAGTGATTCTCCAAGCGAACGTCGAAGGGTTGTTGGGATGCTTGACGGAGGCGGCAAGATTGCTATTAGGGCTTGATTACAGTGGAAATTTTGGTTGTGTGTTCAGGCATGTCCCCTTTATTGGGATGAAGGGATATTTATAGCGTAGACAATTGGTGCAACTTTCCTTGACCGGTGACAGTTGGCCACTGGGCTGTTTGGACATTGTGGGGACCGAATAAGGAAATAGTGACTAAGCTTTCCATGCTCCATCGCCACATGAGGAGCCCATGCCTGACCTTCCCACCAACCTTGTCGAGGAGGCCGCCTACAATGACTAAATAGTCGAGGGCCAAGCCAGGGAGGTCTACGAGGTAGCTGAGGTGGTCACCGAGACAACGGAGGTTGCTAAGGTTGTTGAGGACTGAGGAGAGGCTGATGCCAAGGTAGCTATGGGGGCCGATGAAGTGTCATGCTCCAAGCCCCCTGCATCCAAGACCCGAGAGGAGGCTGAGGCCGAGGTAGCCAAGGGGGCCGCTTAAGTGCCCCACTCCGAGCCCCTTGCGTCCAAGATCTAGGAGGCTAGCTGAAGGGGGTCTCACGCATCAGTTCCCGTGATGTTGTCCTATATAACCATAGTATGGATGGCAGCTCATCCACCCAGGCCCTAGAGTCTGTCAGCTTTATCTTTAACCCGTGTAGTAGTGTGCAGTTTATCACCTCCACTTACCTGTTCGCTTGTAGGTAGGCAACGGAAGTGTGAACTACTCTCAAGCAATACTTAGTGAATCATTTGCTAGTGAATTGAGTCCCGTTGTCGGTCACTATGACCTTAAGAATCCCGAACAGGCAGACGATGTTTTGGCAAACAAACTCTATCGCGTACTGGCCAATTATCCGTGCTAGTGGGGCGAATTCGACCCACTTCGTGAAATAGTCGATGCTGATTATGGCGAGCTTCCTCTATCCAGACGCGATGAGTTGGGGTCCAAGTATATCGAGCCCCCATTGTGTGAACAGCCAGGACGACTGCAAGGCCTGGAGCTCCATGTGTAGCTAATGGGGGATACTCCCGTGAATCTGGCAATTCTCGCACTTCCATAAAAAGTTCATGGCATCGCGCTTCATTATTGGCCAGTAGTAACCCTGCCGCATGACTTTGAAGGCGAGATTCTTGCCCTCGATGTGAAACCCGCAGATACCGAGGTCCACCTAGCCCAACGCGTAGTCAGCTTCTACTAGTGTGAAATACCACATGTATGGGGTGGAATACTTGCAGCAGTACAGCTTTCCATCTATGATGATATACCAACCTACTATTTTCTTTATGCGCTTGACTTCTTCCAAGCTCTCTAGTAGCATACCGTCGATCGGGTACTGTCTGTATAGGGTCATCTAGTTTTCAGCGTCGGCTATCCACAGCATTTCGTGCTCTGAGTCGTCTATGCTTGGGGCATCGAGGACTTCACGCATCTCCCGCGTGTATTGCTCTGGGTCCCCGGTCACCACTGCTTTTGCATCTCGGTGTGCCTTCCTTTTCTCTTCCCTTGGGATGTAGATTACCTCCATGCTGCCGAATGCTAGGGTCAAGCTTCGCACTTTGTTAAGGTTTTTAGAGAGCAAAGGATTTGATGCCTCAAAATTTCCTCGAACCTGATTGACAATCAGCTCCAAGTCACTGTAGACGCTCAAGTTCTTTGCCAAACACTCCCTTGCCAATCAAAGCCCGGCCAATAGTGCCTTGTACTCGAAGACATTATTGATAGCCGGGAATTCGAGGGTCATTGAATACTTTATCTCTAACCCGTCTGGCGTCACCAAATCCACACCGGCTCCGCTGCCTGCTTGCATTGAGAAACCGTCCACGTGCGGAGTCCACATTGGTGCTTTTTGCCGGTGGTCATCCCCAACGAGGTCGAGGGCGATCAGAGTTAGGGTTGTTTCAACTATGAAGTCTACCAAGGCCTGGCCCTTCATAGTCGGCCGCGGTCGGAGCTCCATGTCGAACTCACCTAACTCAATGGCCTTTTTGACCAGTCACCCGAACATGTCTGGCTTCTGCAAAATTCCTCTCAGAGGTTGGTCAATCAAAACAATAATCTTGTCCGCTTTGAAGTATGGGCGCAGCTTAGGAGCGAAATAAACAAGCGCAAGGGCCATCCTCTTAGCGTGTGAGTAACTGGTCTCTGGGTCCGTCAAGATCTTACTAACATAATACACCGGCCGCTGCCCATCGGGCTGCTGTCGGATCAAGACCGAGCTCAATGCTGCGTCAGATACCGTTAAATATAAGTACAACTCTTCGCCTTCTTGGAAAGACGTCAGAAGAGGAAGGTTATCGAGACAATCCATTAGCCCTCGGAAGGCGGTTTCACAGTCGGCCATCCATTGGAAGCCGGCAGTCTTTGTCCCCCTTAGAGCTCTGAAGAAGGGCAAGTATTTTTTCACAACTTTTACCAAGAACCGAGAGAGCATCGCGAGTCTCCAAGTGAGCTTCTGGACCTCCTTCACAATCCGACGTGGGTTCATGTTGAGGATTGCCTTTATCTTTTCAGGATTCACTTCGATCCCCCGCGGAGAGACGATGAAGCCCAAGAACTTCTCCGATGTCACACCGAATGTACATTTAGCCAGATTCAGTTTCATATGATGCGTCCAAAGGACTCTGAACACCTCGTCGAGGTCGCAGATATAGTCATCGGTGGCTCTACTCTTAACGAGTATATC